>VYZV01038439.1:31694-55684 GCA_013401275.1 Pandion haliaetus | reverse complement strand
ACGAGTGAGGAATCTTCCCCCTGAGGAAAGGAGCGGCAGAGACGATGTGTGGCGAGCTGACCCCAATTTCCCATCCCCTGTTCCCCTGTGCCGCTGGGGGGAGGAGGTAGAAAGCACCGGGAATGGAGCTGAGCCGGGAAGGCGGGAGGGGTGGAGGGAGGTTGTTCTGATGTTTGGTTTCCCTTCCTAATACCCTTGTGTTTTGTTTTTGTTTTGATTTGTAGTAAATTAAATTGCTTTTGTGTCTTCCCCAAGTTGAGCCTGTCTTTTGCCCGTGACCATAAGTGGGGAGTGATCCCTCCCAGTCCTTGTCTCGACCCACGAGCCTGCCTTTGGATTTTCTCCTCATCCCACCGTGGCCAGGGGCAGGGGTTGGGGGTGAGCGAGCAGCTTCATGGTGCTTTGTTACCGACTGAGCTGAAACCATGACACAGCAGTAAACAGAAATCTTTTACCATAAGACAGTAGGTTATTTACTTTATTTTTGCTTATATATTTCTTTCTACTACTGAGGGTCACAGTTCTAATTCTCTCCTTTTTCATTTGTAAATATATATATTTACAATTCATATAAATGCATATACATTTATATACACATACTATTTATATTAAGGCTGCTTCTCTATTCCAGTAGTGATAGCAGAACAAAAACCTCCCTTAATCATATCCCCTCTAACATCTGCTTGCTTTTTCATACATACATGTTTGGGACAATGTTCTTTGAACTTATTCGGCTCTCTACTTAGCCCAGAGAATATAGAAAAAGGTAATTACATGCAAGAGACCTTGTCTGGGGCTGATTTTGAATAAAAATGAATTATGAGAGATATAAAAATAGCAATATAAACCACCCTTCCTCTTGGGTGTGTATTTGTCATTATTCCCTCTGTATGGGTCCAAAATCAGTTTTAAAAAAGTTGGGGGAAGTACAGATACAGATGTTCCAAGCCAATCTGTATTTGTGCTGCACCAATTACATCCTGGGAAGGATGGCTCAGCATGGCTGTTTACATTGGAACAACATACTTATCCGATTTATTTCCCTTTATTCAGGCTGGAGTGGCTTTAAGAATCTTTTAGCTGACCTGGAAGAAACCTGAAACTATTGCAGAAGCTTCAGATTGCCAGACTAGTAGGCTACTGCCAGGCATCATTGACTCTGCCCCGCAATATGGTGTCAAGCTATTTGCATTGGCTCTGTGCTGCTAGGCGAGCTGTCATCTGGCCATTTCCACCAGTTTTCCTTCACCAAAGCAGCAGTCTAACCCTCCGCTTTCAGCATTTGCGAGGCACTGTTGTTTTCTATTTAGGGTGAGGGAGAGAGTTGAGAGCTTAGACTTGCATTCTTCACCCTGACACTGTGTAGAAACACTTTACCTCATTAGCTCAGTATCTGCCAACACACTGGCATACTGCACGGCAATGCTCCTTTCTTCCAAAAATACCAAAGCAAGAACAAGGAAAAAGCATATGTTTCACACAAAATAAAGGAAGTTTTAGAGTCTGTAACATGTGCTCCAATCTGGTCCCACAGAGCTGTGAAGAATTTTCTTATGTCTCTCAAAGCAAAAAAAGTTAGAAATTATAGAAATACAGGCTACAGGAAATCTCAAAAGGGACCATGGTTTTACCCTTAGTTGTTAGACACCACAGGATTACTTAGTCGGAAAGCAATGCTCTGATACAAAATACCCAATTCTTTATGACAGATAAGTATCTTTATAACAGCCGTAGAAGTGGGGAATTGCTAGGGTAATGTTTGTATAGCCATGCTATCAAATTCAAGACCAATAGTAAAAGACCAAAAGCTACAACTGTGTCACAGGAAAAGATCAGAAGAGATTCAAGGCATCTTCCTTTATCAGAATGGAGCCAGATTCAACTCAGATAATCCAACAGTCCCCACTGGTGTAATCATAGGGATAAAAAATTCCTCTGGAACCCAATTCCGACAGTCACTTAATCCAAAGTGTATCAACAGGACATATTAATAGGCAGCAGCAATAGTTTGATTTACCAGAACAAGAGTACTTTTTACCTGCACCTTTTATCTTCTACTGATGCTATTGTTATGATTACTTTTCACTGTACTTCCTCTCATGGTCTTTTTTTTTTTTTTTTTTTCCTAAGTAAATACTAGATTCATAGAAACAGAAAAAATAAGTCGAAAGAATTGTGGAAGTCTCTAATCCAGCCTCTTGCTTAGAGGATGGCTAACTTCAAGGTTAGATCAAATAACTCAGGGCCTTACCACATGTTTTGAAAGTTTTTGATGACAGAGCTTCCACAGGGTGTCTAGACAATCTGATCCACTGGTTAAGCCTTATTGAATACAAGAAAAAAAAAAAAAACTTATTACAGTCAGGATTTCTGTTATTGCTAATTATGACTTTTGCCTCTTATTTTCTTGCTGCAGCCTTCTAAGAAGAATTTGGCTCTCTTCTGTCTTCAGGTATGTAAATTGGAGGTGTAGAGATTTCCTGGGGAAGGGGTGAGTATGTGTGAAAATGGACACAGTATTTCAGATTAGTTCTCAGAAGCATTAAGTAGAATGAAATCATCACTTCCCTTGACCTGCTGGCTATGCTTTTCATAAAGTAGCCCAGTCAGCCTACATACTGCAAGGAAACAGTGCTAACATTTTTAGCCTGTTGAATATCAGTCACTTCCCTGTCTGTATTGGTGCACAGGGTCAGTCTGCCCTGGATGTAGGGCTTCATGTGTGTCCTCGTTGAAATGCATGGCACTTGTCCATCCTTCTAGTTTACCTCTGAAAGGCAGTCCTACCCTGCAGTCGTTTGACACTACACCCACAGGGTGCCACTTGTGAATCAGGCAAGGCTGTGTTCCTGCCCCATTCTCCAGGTTTTCAGTGGATATGTTAAACAATATAGGCACAATACAAACATCTCAGGCACATCATTAGCCGTCTGGCACAAGCTGGATTTCAAACAGTAGCTTGTTGTTACATATTAAAATACCTAATCTCTTTGAAATGATACACAATTTAAGTGAGAGATTTCAATCAGTTGAACATAATCCCAAATCCAGCAACGCAAGCAGTTTTTCACCCACCCTGCAGCCTACCTGTCTAGTCCATATCTTTTTTGGCTAAAAATCTGACTACAGGGATATTATGCAATACCCTATTGAAAGCCATAGTGAAGTCTGTCTCTTCTTGCTTCTTCTGTTATCCCCAAGCTGTAACAGATGTTCTTACTTTTGCTTCATATAATCTGATTTCTTTCTGCTCATACTGTGTGTACTCCAGGTATATTTATGTCACTCAGAATTCAGAAATAATTCATTTAAGAATACTTGCACAGTCTACAGTGATGAACAAATCTACATGACCAAGCAGCTGATATCTGCACTACAGGTGCCAGAGAAAGAGCAAAGCAGAACTATTCCAAGGGCATTGAGGGCCACATGTCTAAAACTTTTACAGACAATGTTCCCAAAACAACACTGCCTTTGGTATTTCATCACCCAGTGCTTGCCCAAAAAAAGGTTTCTTCCTTACTTTTTACTATGTAGCTGCCCAAAAGAATTATGGATCAATATTCTTGCTTCAGGCTTCAGCTGAACAATGTTTTAAACAAGCTAGTCAGCAATGTTTAATGCATAGAGCATCAACGTAAAAGTTAATGAGAAAGCAAAAAACGAAGATAACTTAAAAGCAAAACCAAACCAAAACCCCAACCCCTCACAAAAAACACATACAAAAGAGCAAGCAGCTGCTGAGTGTCCAGTCCATGAGAATGTACTCTAGTGAGCCATATCTCTGAATTTGTACCTAGCCTGTAATAGAAGAAGCATCATCTGTAGAAACTGGCAATTAAAACCAGGAGACATAACGCAGTAAAAATTAACCCTTATGATACCGCTGCCTAGGTACTGGCACAGGAAATCCTCAGAAATACAGGTCAATGGTGTGGCATGAAGAAAGCTAGTTTGACAGACAGCTAAGAAAGGCTACTAGGACATTGTTTTGTGCTTTAGGAGAGTAGAAAAAAATGCAGCATGGCAGAGTAGAGAACAGTTCTGGCTATTGGCAGATGTGTGAAGTATGTGTTCTGTGTGGAAGCAGAGAATGCTCAGTGGAGCTTTGAATCCTCTGAGCCGGAGCCCAGACACTCTGAAATAAAAACCCAGACATCGGTCTGGCTGAAAGCATTGGAACTAAGCTGAAAACACATGTGATTACTTGTATAGGTGACAAGAGAAACTGGAATATGAAGTACTCTAGACAGTCAATAAACCTGTCTTACAAACTTCTCTTTGTCCTCAGTGAAAAAAAAAAAAAACAACCCAAAACCCTCAAGTGTAGCTAAACATAAATGTCAAATTTTATAGAAAAGATAAAGTTAGTTAGGTTTTCTCCCTGCAAAAAAGACTACATATGCAAAATATCCAGGGAATATTCCTAGCTCTGCACCCTAACTGTGTTTCCTGTCCGCTCCTGCAGAAGTTAGTACATTAAAGATTTTTTGGTGCATCTCTAACATGTATTCTGTAAACTATGCTTCAGGGTTTGGATGACCAGTGACAGCTGTGAAATCTGACTTTTCTCTCAGAACAGCATGCCTCCCTACATGATCTTGGAAGGTTAAAACACCTGGGTAATCGTTTATCACCATAAGCATCCTATTATCAGATACAGACAAGAATAGTTTTGAATGAAAACAGTTTACAACTGGCTGGCTAACTTCCCCCACCCCAGCTTTCAATAGAAAAGGCTGTAAGAGGGAAAGGAAAAGAATAAGAAAAATGTTTTTTTCCTACTGTCCAGCAAGTATCCCTAGTTAAGACTGTTATAATGCTACTATTGGGTAGCATTTGCAATGATGACAATAAAAATAAATGGATTACTTCATTGAAGCAGCTGATAGTGTTTTCATCATGATTGCCATGAGCATCTTTAAGAAGGGAGATGGTGTAAACATTCCATATTCACTAAATTATAGTGATGCAGTGACTTGCAAGTTGACATGAGATACCTTCCACAAGTGATAATGCATTTCAAGTTTAAAAGAAGTTCCCTTAGTTTCTCTAACACTCCTTCCAAAAGCACTAGGAATCTTTGGTATATACAGGTCATGAGATCACAGGGTGGAAAGCTGAGGGTAGAAAGCACCTCTGGACATTGACTAGTCCAGCCACACAAGGGAGAGTCAGCTAAATCAGGTTGCCCAGGACCATGCTTAGCTGGGGTTTAAATGCCTTCAAGCACAAAGATGTCCCAGCCTCTCTGGGCACCTAATCCAGGGTTTAACCACCCTCATGGAAAAAACAATTTAAGTTTAAATATAATTTCCTGTATTTCAGTTTGTGTCTAACGTCTCTTAGCCTGTCACTGGGCACCACAGAATCTGACTCTTTTTCCTCTGCTTTCCCCACCTACATACCTCCTTCACCCACCACACATTGATCCATTGATCCCCCTGAGCCTTCTTTCCTCCAGGCTGAGCGACTCCAGCTCTCTCAGCCTCTCCTTACATGACAGATGTTCCAGTCCCTTAATCATCATGGTGACACTTTGACTGATAGACTCATTCCAGTATGACCATGTCTGTTTTGTACTGGGGAGCCCAGCACTTCAAAGGTGTCTCTCCAGTGCTAAGCAGACGGGAAGGATCACCCCCCTCAACCTGCTGGAAATGCTGTTCTTAATGTGGCCCACAGTACTGCTGGTTTTCTTTGCCACCTGAGTGCATTGCTGGCTCATGGTCAGCTTGTTGTTCACCAAGACTCCAGGGTCACTTCCTGCAAAGTCACTTTTCAGCTGGTACTGGCTGGAGTTATCCCTCCCCTGGTGAAGGAATTTGCATTGGCTATGACTAAACTTCACAAGGTTACTTTTGGCCCATTTCTCCAGCTTCTTGAGGTCTCTCTGAATGAAAGCATAGAGATCTGGTCTATCAGCCTTTCCTCTATGTTTTACATGATCTGAAGACTTGCTGAGGGTGCACTCTGTCCCATCATACAGGTCAATAATGCAAATGAATAGTAGTGGGCCCAGTATCAACCCTACCCAGCTAGTGACTGGACTCAAGTTGAACTTCATGTCACCAACCACAACCCTTTGAACCTTGGTGTTCAGCCAGTTTTCAAACCATCTTGCCATCTACTTACCTCACCTGTACTTCATCAGCTTGTCTATGGTGATGTTATGGGAGACAGTGTCAGAAGCCTTCCTGAAGTTAGGGTTGAGTAAATCATCTCATTGCAGAAGACAATAGGGCTGATCAAGCATTCTGACTTCTAAATTCGTGCTGACTGTGCTCAATCACTTTCTTGTCCTTATTGTTTCCAGAAGGATTTGCTTCATCACCTTCCAAGGATAAAGTGAAGCTGAACAGCCTGTATTTCCTTGGGTTCTTCATCTTGCCCTTCTTGAACATAAGGGTGATGGGAGAAAAAAAACAAAAACCAAAACCAACCAACCAAAAAAAAAACCCCAACAAGACCAAAACACTCCTCTGGACCTCTCTTCTTTCCAGCATATTGTCTGATAGGATTCTGCAAGCAGGTCCCTGAACAAGCCAGGAATACCCACATGAATGAACAGTAATGGGGAAGTAGTTCTAAAGAGCAAGTAAGATTAGTAGACAGGGCCTCTGTCCCCCAAAGCAGGGAGTCCCACTGCTATCACTCACCATTTCCTCCTGGTGCTTTTGCATAGATAAGGCTCAGCCATCTCAGATGCTTTATTGGCAAGAGCTCATTAGCCTTAATCTGCTACCAGGGTACTGACCTACTCATTCTGCAGTTGCAAATCTGCAGGTGTGGAGCAGGAGCCATCCTCTGGCATTAGAAGTCATAAGCTTTCAGCCTTCACTGCTATAAGAGCTTCCATTTCTCAACTTGATAAATAGACACTTTGGCTTCCCCTCCTTCACTGCAGCTGGGGCTTCAGGCTACTGAAGCTGCACAGCCTCAGAGAAGATCCCATCAGTCACTTTCTCACCAGCTTGATGCTGTGCAGGCTGCTGGCCTCTACCAGTGCACACCTCCTGCAGGAGAGGAGCCCACCTACCCCAAGCTCTAGGCACCTGCAGCCCCAGGCTTGGAAAGCTGCATCCTAGTTTGGGAGCTTGGTCTGGGTCAAGGCCTCTGAGGTTACCAGGAGAATAGGCCCATACGGGGCATCACTACCATGACTGGATGTGTTTGCTATTTCAAGTCCCTGCCCATAAAATCTACTTCTTCTGTGAGCTGCACCTTAGGCTGGCATTTATACAGGCCTCTCACCAGCACCTACTGTGAGGATGTCTGACCCACCCCAACCCAGAGTCAGTTGGGGCAGATGCTTCAAGGACCCTAACAGAGCTTGTTAGAAGCTGCTGGAGGTTGCAGAAAGTGACAACCTCCTGCTATTCTTTCCCAGTAGGAGAAAGACACTCTGGCATTCCTTGAAGAGGTCCTTAATGATCCCAGAAGAAGTCCCAATAAGATCTAAAAGATTTCAAGGCAGAGCCCAGAAACTACTGTGCAAACAGCTGCACAAACTGCTGCATCTATTGGTCACACTTTAATGAAGGGGGTGAATCATAGAATCATTTAGGTTGGAAAAGATCTTTAAGATCATCAAGTCCAACCATCAACCATGCCCACTCCATGAAGGAGGAACTTGGTGTTAATCTGTAACCAAGGCTGTCATCCCTGCAATGGGAGCAGGGCTGGGGACACCTTAAACTGGAAATTAACTACTTGTAGCTGTGCTGGCAGATGCTTGTCCATCCCGTAAAGCAACCACCAACTCTTGACACAAATCTGCCTCTTTCCAGGCTAAGGACTAGGATTTACTAAAAGAGAGTATCTTGCAAAATTTATGCCCAAACTCACAGTGTTTTTATTCATTCCTTTATAGAAGTTCCAGAACTTACCACATCATAAATAATGTGTCTCATCTGACAGTGAGGCAAAGCTGGTCTGACAGATTGAAGGCAGTCAGAGGGCAGCAAAAGCAATTACATAGATAGGCAATCACAGAAGAAATGAGGCAATAAAACCAGCCTTGTGATGCATAGTTCCCCGAATAACAACAGGGTCCTAGAAGCTAAAGAAATTATCTGGGTAAGAACAATTAGAAAAGTAAACTGGGCCAGCTTTTGCCTCAGAAGTCCCCATAAGATTTGTTATACCTTCATGGTGATATTCTTCAGGTATTTTTTGTGCTAAACACCAACTCGGTTCCATCAATTTAACAAGTTGCTTCTAACCTGCCATGTGTTTGACCAATCTTCTGAGACTTTGCAATGCTGTACAAGTTACTTTGTGTGCCATACTGTGAAAGCTGTGTTGTAATCACAAACCATTTTTTCTGCTGGGAAAAGTGAATCTGGCAATGCACAAACACTAGATCTCAAAGGCTACCCTGCAGAGCAGTGAGAGATTTTCACATACCACACATGCAGCAGCACATACATGGGAGAGAAGCAATCATCTAGTTTGGTTTTGTGGATTCATTTCACTGTTAACACTGATTTGTGTGTTCAGGTCTAGTGCAGAAGAAAAATGCCAAATATTGTGCTAGCCCAAGTATTGTGTACTGTGTAACAACCAGCCTCATGTGGTATTAATCATGAAAACACTGTCAAAACTCTTCCCCAATCTGACTTGCAAGTAAAGAAAGCTAAAAGGCTCTTCTGCCATAAAGTCTATCAGAACTGCCAGTGCTCAGCTCTTACTGTAATTCCAGGAGAAACAAAGCAAAAGTGAGGAGAATGAGAAGCAATTGAAACTATAAATTATTATTTACAGTTCCTTAGCATGGACATGAAATTCAGTCTATCAGAATGATTGAATTGTGCTTGGTTTTTGTATTGCTGTTCTCGTCTGGAATGGCAGCCTGCACATACCTTTAAAAAAAAGAAGTATTTTTCCTTTTGAATCTTGTGCTCTCAGACATATAATATATGCAACTTTAACGCTCCTCAGTCCTTACAGAAATTCTGTTTACGTTCAGGTTGAAAGGCCTGAAGTGCTTTCTGGATGAATGACTCAAGGGCAGCATGTCCCTTGCTCCGTCATGCAGCTGCAGCAGCAGGCTGGCGTGCCTGGCTACGGTGAGCCCCTGGCAGTTGCGAGGCGCGTGGGAGGGCTGAGGCGAGCAAGAGAGCAGTTGTTGCTGAGGGGCTGCCAAAACCGACTGAGTGCTTGCTATCTGATGAGAGAAAAACTTCATCCCCAATTTCCGTGGATGGATAAGTGACATAATCACCTCCAAACTGAGGAAGTTTAACAGCAGTAGCTATCAGCTTTTTCAGGCTGTACCTGAACTGTGCTCCTGCAGCGCTGAGAAACACTAAGTAGGTTTAAGAAAATGAAGTTGGTCTCAGCATCTGTCTGCTGAGACACAGCCTGCAGTATAGACACAGCTTTAGATAAGTCCTGCTTCTCAGCTAGATGCAATTCATGTGCTGTGCTGGAAAATTGGGCAAGTCGCCCATGTGTCTTTGTATCAGTTACCCATCTTCAAAGGAGTTTGTAAGGCTTTCTACCACAATCCAGGCAGAGATGGCTGCCCCTCAGAGTGCATACAACAGCTAATCCTTTGTATGGTGTACTAGCTACAGCCACATTACAAATTAGTACTAAGTGGCAGGTATTCACATCTGTTGTTAACACCATTAGAAACTGCAGGAAAATCATCTAGCCATGATAAGTTTCCCAACTGAAGGCCACCCAGGCTTACAAAGTGTTAGCTGTTTTTTTGTTTCTATTTTTATTCGCTGAGGAACACAGGTTTCTCCCAAACACAGGCTGTTAGATCCATCTGAGCTACCGATCTCCATGCTATGTCCACATGTCTCGCTCCAGGACATTGTGCTGCAGTCACTGTAATAGAATGCATTCAGCCTGAGGAAGAAACAAGGATGAGGGAAGCCTGAGAGGAAATAAGTCTGAGGAAATAAGGATGAATATACAAAATGTGCTTCTGAGCATAAACGACTTGCTGTACACCAAAGCCTGATTCAAATATCCTTTGTGATCAACAGCAGTTTCAAGCAGCTGGGTAACAGAGAGTGTATTCAAGGGAAGAAAAACAGCTGCAAGAAGCAGAAGTTACTGAGGATCCATTAGTGAATCTGGACATAGGTCCAGAGGTACTTGGCATAAAGATGTCTTACAATTTGTATAAATGTAAAAGAAATACAAAAACCAGCTCTGTCCAGTAATGTTTGAATAGTCAGGAGCACATACGTTGTATATGGAAAAAGGGGGCACTCACCAAGAACAGTTGAATGAGATCATATGAGACATTTCACCCTCCTTCTTTCCCCCGCTCAGTATTTTAACAAGAATTAGGCAAAAGCAAGAGTTTTAAGTGTGTGTGTGTGTGTATACATATATATATGAAAGAAAACCCCTCAAGACAAGCATCACTTTCTTCTACTGCTATGAGGTAATCACTTCAAAGCACTGGTGCTTTCAATTGCCTGGTCATTCTTATCCATCTCATTACATTTGTTTTTTAAGATCACTCCAGAAGTGATGCAGAGGCTAAAAAATAGTTTCAAAGTTAAAGAAAATGTCAGACTACCATTTTCCTAGGACAGCACTGAATTAAGAGCTAGAATTTCCTTCATTCTTCTGCTAGAGATGTGCCACTCATTCGCCTTCTCCCCAGGCACGAACTGATGTGTTTATGGCCTAACCATGGTCCTCTTTTCCACATTCAGGGAATCCTGAACTACTGCAAGTCTACTGTTGTGGTATTTTCAGTGGGAGGGACAAGTACTTCTCATCATGTTTAAGAAGTCCTCTGTAATTGCAGAGTGCATAGACACTCATTTTTACACCAAACATAAGCACATTCTTATATATATTTCTTTATTAGGTGGCTTTAAACTACACTTTAGTTATTTCAAATCAAACAGCTAAGGCAAAAAGTATCAGACCTATGAATAAAGTTGAGTTTTCAGGTGAAAATTAGTCCAGCAATCAAGGAAATCTACTGTAGATTTACAAAGCCCCAGATAAATTTCTACACCTGTATCTGACAGCTTCAAAATAATTGCCAGTATTGAGTACTGAAAGTGGCAAAACTTGTAGGAATTCCTTCAAGAATGGGGTCTTATCTTCACCTAGATTGCATCTACAGTCTTGCAGACAGTATGCCAGTTTTTTCTGCCTATAGCTAAAAACTGCAGGAAACTCAGAAAGAGACTGATTTTTCCAGCTAAGCAGGTACTGGAGATTTCCAATTGACCTCAAGTTCTATGCTGACATAATAGAGCCTGTAGTTAACTGTCAAATTCTTTAGAGACTTGTATATATTTTTAAAATGTGTTTTATGGCATAAGTGGCTAAATATATAGATTTTTTAATAGGAGTACATGTGTGTATAGTCTGGTTAGTTTATTATAGAATATACTGAACTAAAATTTTATGCTTATATATTGGCTTAGAAGTGCATTCAAATTTCTTTTTCTCCTCCAGATGTTATTTTCTCTGACATTTTAAAATAAATGTATAAGCTATTTCTAAGCTATCCCTTAATACAGTAAGTTGGAACTCTTTTTCTTAATGCAGGAATTTTAAATAATTTCTTTTTGAACAGTCTGTTTCTTTTGGATTGAGGCATAAGTTTTGAAAACCTTATTTGGGATAAATTTTCTTGTAAGCTAGCATGAGATCAAAGTGAGTTTCTAAAACAGTTTATTGGTATTGGTTTAGATAGAGTCATGCTCTTTTTCCCTCAGTCTTCCAGATTTTCTCTGGACAAATGAATTTTCTAGGGACCTAAAAAACCTGTAAATCCTTGTGCTCTCTTAGCACCCTATTTTCTTTCATGTATACCTGTAGCCCTCCTGTCAGGGCTTCTAATGCTTTTATTCCAAACAAAGATAGTTTTTGAGATGTTATTGTCTCAAAATGACTGATAGCTACGAATAAGGAATACTCAAATCAGTAATACTATCCTGTCCATACTATGCATACCAGACCAGTATTTTTTTTTTTCTTTTTTTCTGTAAGCACAATGTATATGTCTGTATTAGAGCAGATAAAGTGCAGAGTGGCACCAGACAGAGCCGGGTAAGGCAAAAGCAGCTGCATTGCCCTGTTGGCTGCATGCCGGCAGTGTTGGCAGTAGCAGGCAGGAGCTCAAGGAGACCCGACATCCTGGAGCGAATGCCTCAAAAGTCAGAACTCTCTGTACTAATGTGCAGACCAGGGGGAATTGATCCTGAGTGTGCTATCGTACCAGTAGTGTTCCCAGGCCTTCAGCATCACAACTGGCTTAAGCTAATCAAAGTCAACCAAAGGGAAATTACCCCGTTTGCCTCCCTTGTGCTAGCACTAGCACTTGTGTGGCTGGGTGGAGAGCCAAGGCAGTTCTAGCTAGCAACTGCTTGGATCAGGAAAACAACCTGGCAAAACAAGAAAAACAAACAAAAAAAGATGGTCTGTCTGCAACTTCAGTTCTGTTGCCACAGGCATAAACTCTAGTGGCAAGAGGAAGAATGAGGCTATCGTCAATTTAGAAAGAAGCTTCTGCTTTACTGGGCCACATTGCTGTCTCTGACGTTTTTGTGAGGAGGGAAAAGCTGTCTCCGGGCTTCCATACACTATGTGCCTTCCTTCCTCCTTCTATTGGCTGTATGTGACCTGTATGTGGAGACTTCGGTGCAGAGAGGAATCTGGGTAGAATTCAACACTGGTATGGTCAGAAAAAAACCAAAGTGGAATTGCTTTAACTGAGACATTTAGGAAGAGTGAGAGCAGCCAGAAGCCAAGAGTTTGGTGAAGGTAACCAGTAACCCATCAGCCAGGCAGAAGATTTAATTCCAATTTCATATCTGGCTGTCATGTGCTACATTTACTCAGATAAAAAGAAAGGAATTGTTTTGAACCATAGCTGTGTAAGTCAGTATAACTGTGCTGTAGGAAGAGAAAGGGAGTGAGGTTTCTTTTCACAAGGTAAATAAAAAGTTGTGGCAAATTAAATGGGTTGTTTCACATGCTTGTGTAAACCCAACTTTTTGCTTGAGAATTAAAGTTTTAACAAATTTTCTCTAGACTGGTTTCCAAAGTGTGTGAAGATTTGGTTGGGTTGGACTGATGCTGTAGGGGATCCAAGTGACAGAAGGACAGAAGGATTATAATCAATTACACAGTAAATACAAAATCCACAAAGAGCTTCATGCCATTTGAATCACCTGAAATGATTTTTTTTTCTCCTTTTTTTAGAAACTTAAAGCGGGTTTTTGTTGATCATTTGTCTTTCAAGTACATAAATTACAAAGAAGGATGGGAAACTTAGCAAGTTAAAAGAAAGACTTTGTAGACAGATACAGTTTTACAAAGTCATTGATGTGGTGATAAATGTCTCTAAATTAGGAAGCAGTTTTGATTTTTCAAAGAGCCAAACAATGAGAGAACTGAGGAGTATGCTATTTTCTCAGAATCTTTTTATATCTTTGGCCTGGATCTGATCTGAGACTACTGTCAGTGAAAACAAGTCTTTCCCTGCCCNCTTCACAGTGAATTTTCTCTTCACAACAGTTGAGTCCAGTAAATCATGAAAAATATTTTCCTTCCTGTTCTTTTAAGTAAAGTATGCATCACTGTGGACATGCTTGGTAGCTAAAATCAAAGTCAGAATCTAAAAAAAGAAACAAAGTTACATTTTGTACTACTTGATTAATGTCATGGACCAAATTCCACTCTCCCTCTCAGTTGCAGAGTGCAATTCAGAACAGAATTTGGACTAGTGTGGGTAACATATAAGCCATCATGTAAAGAACAACATTTTCAGGAAAATCAGGTACCAAGTGTTCAGTAACGATGTATATGAACAGTTGGGATTCATGAAAATGCCATTTTAGCTTAAAAAACTGCTTAGGAGGGGAAATAAGCTTACTTTATTCTCTCTTCAGCCTCAGAAGAGCCTTCATTCATTCATGTCTATGCATCTGTTTAAAATTTAGCCATTACTAAGTGTTGAATTTTCAGGGCCTTCCCTTTAACAGGATGTTTTAGTGAATTCCATATGCACAAGCCTATTAACTGGCTGGTAGCTTCTTGCTTGACTTTTATAGTCCATTTGCCTAAGTGAGTCTTTTTGAACCAAGGTGAGAGAACTGCCCAGAAACAAAATTCAAGATCTAATGAAATTAAATGTATACATGGATGACTCCCTCCCAACAATTTGAAGTAAAATGTCAGAAGGTTATGCAGCAGAGCAGAAGTTAATGAAATGAAAAACACAGTAACTAAAGCCATTGAGGACAAATAGATTCAAAGTCTCTCTTGCTGTGTTTAACCATGTCAAGCAATGTTAGTAAGGACTCAGACCCAAATATATGTAAAAATGTAATCAGATTTCATAACAGTTAGAGGGTTTACCCCTGTTTCTGAAGAAGTAAAAAAAAAAAAAAACCAAACAAAAAAACACCCAAAGAAAACAACACCAAAAAACTTTCCTTTTTTATAAGGGTGTGATTCAGACTTTCAAAAAATACCCATAAGTGCTTGGCCTTCTTTTTAACGGTACAATATGAAATAAAAATAGTTTATTTGAAGCATTATCTTGAGCCACCGCTGCAAGTTTCTTAGATTTGTTAGATACCTGTAAAGGTCAATTTATCTCCATTCCTTAGAAAGGAAAATAAAGTGTCCAAAAGGCTCTTGGGAGCTGGAAAGATGAGGTGTCACCACATGGTAAGTGGCAAGATGAAAGCACATCTTTGGTTTATTTTGATATGTATTCCTGACCTGCAATGTAGTACTTCAAACTTTTAAAAACTGTATTTTGAATTATCAGCTCAAGTGTGCCTGTTGCTGATCTCTCCTAAGCATTCCTCCCCTTGTCTGGCAATATATAAACCTTCCCACATTCCTTCTGTAACCTGAAAAATATTACATGGTATTGTCAGAAGCAAAACTTTTTATATTTAAGCAACCCACATAGATGAAATTCAGTAAGATAGTTCAGAGCTGCCACAGAGCCAGCTTTATTTACCAGCTGACAATAAGATAACTTTCTTGTACAGATGGATCACAGCAGGTAGACAAGGTGAAGAAGAGTGCAAATGCACGTGGCCCAGGTAGTCACAAACAGGGACAGTTTAGAAGCACAGATTTTTGCCTGAGCATAACTTGTTTAGCCTGGTTTTTACTTTAATTTGGGATAGAAGTTTCGAAAAGAATTCCTGCTATAGACAGTCTTGGAACTTCAGGATTTTTTTTAGTAAGTGAACAGGATGGAATTATGATAAAATGAAAGCAAGAAACCAAAATATTAATAAACACATGTTTTTCACCTTTCAGAAAAACATTAGGTTTGATTTAAATTTGTGATTGCAAGTTTATTGAGTTCTTATTTTAGCCAAACTAGTAGAGATGACAGTTAAGTTGTATTAGATAAATTAGATACAAGTTTTGTTAAATACATGAAAGTGTGCCCTTCATCAGCTTAATGCTTGAAGTAGCTTAAGTTCAGTGCACATCATGTAAAAGGAGCAAATGTCTTGAAGGCACCTTAGGGATTAATTGGTTATGTGATTTATTTTCTGACAGACATTACAGAGATAAAGGAATACCCAAGTAAACCACTGCATTTTTTTAAAGCAGTGCTGTAACAAATGTCACAGAGGAGTAAACAATCTTTATTTTCTGTAAAATCAGGAAGATCTGAGATCTACTAATATTACTGCAAATGTAAAATTTTCCACTTCATTCAGAAGGAAAAAAAAGAAAAATAAGAAGAAAAAAAGCCGAACAGGAGACTACTTTCTCAAGGCTTGTCTAATCAGCATTTAATAAGACTACAGATTTTAGCCTTCCTGTTAGTTAGCTATTGGTTTACTTTGCAAATGACAGTTGCTGCTTGTTTAAGTTTTAGTTTTGCAGGGGCTGGGAAAGAAAACTTTAGGGATGCCATATTTCTGCAGAGTTTACATATCTTTAAAAACTGGTGGTTGAGCTGATTAATGAACACATCTGTAAGTTAAATTCTCAGAGGCTGTTTTGAGGCTGGCTGAAACCAGAAAGTGTTGGGAATCTAATGAGAAGGTTTAAGATTCCCAGCTCAAAATCCAAAGCACACACATCTGCCTAAGGTTCTGAATGGAAATATTTGAAACCAAATTGCTGCCACCAGTCTTTTCATGTTCAGGGTTATAGAATTTGCCAGCTTAAGATAGGCTTAATTTATGAGATAGAGTCACATTGTGCACTGTTCAGCCCAAACCACATGATAAGCATGTGGGATACGGTTATATTTTCCTTTTTTTTCTTTTTCTTTTTTTTTTTCTGTAATTTGTCCTTACTCTGCTTTCACTTTATGTGTGGTCTCATCACTTACAATAATCAAGGAATACACAAACATTTCCAGTAGACTAAGGCAGGGGGTGATTGTGGCATCAGGTTATATTCCTGATGATTAAAGTAAAAGGAGCAATTTAAATTCCGAGTGATGCCAGTATCTGGGTAGGGATGAAAAATACTATTCTACTGCAAAGAAGGAGGATGAAGAGCTAACAATTTCATTAGATAAAACCAAATAAGAATATCATAATTTGTATTTTTGGTAATGATTTCTGGGCTTGAATGACTTTAGAAATCCTAGAATACAGTTATTTTTCCTTTTTGAATGAACTTTTGGAAAAGTTACAAGAAAGATTGTTCTAGTTTAATTGGCTTTGTTCCCTTTCTGCACCTAATATTTTTAGAAGGCAAAGACAATCTGATGGGAAGGTAGCAAACAGGAATTTAAGAATATTTTCCCACAGTTGAATGCCTTATGAATCATAGGTTATCTTATCGAACACCATTCTGGTTTTGAGTCCAATTCAAGTTCAAGATATTACCAGCTTGAGCCATGAAAATCACAGACAATGATCTCTCCAGAAGCTGTACTGCGTGTTTGATTGAACCAGACTTTTTTGTTTCATTTGTACCTAGCTTTGTTCTTGCTACAAAAATCATGAGAATATTTTCAGATGTCAGGATGAATGAATTACTGAAGCAAGATTATTTTTTTCTTTTGAATGTTTTCTAGCTTGTCCAGTGGCTGGATAAATCCAAACAGACTGATAAATTAACTGACCACACACTTTCTAGTGAGAAGCTTACCTTAACTTACTTTACGTTCAAAACCTGTTTTCACAGTCTCTTTCAAGCTTTGATGACAATCTCTAAAACTGAACACACACCCCGCCCCCTATTTCTTATTCCCTCACTGAATTAAAGGTGATCCTTACCTGTACTGTGGTGGCTTCAGAGAGAGACATAAATTTATCTAAACCACAAGATGAATCTGAGCAAAAAAATATACATGAGTTTACTAGATAAAGCTTCACACAGGTAGCAATCAGCATGTCATTGGTCTGAAAGACTCTTTTCTATAACAGAAAATATATAGGAAATAAGAAGCAGCTATAACAAATAGAGCTTGTCCTTAGACTGAAATTCAGACCTTGATCTTTGCAACTGAAGGGCAATTCTACAAGCTCATTTACTGATAATATTTCTTATTGGATTTTAAAATATAGGATGCTTTGTGTGGATCAGTACTTTGAAGGTCAGGGTGCTGCTCACCTTGATTCACTCTCATTTTCAACAAATGACAATGGCTGGTATCTTTAAGAGTCTTATGCAAAGATTTTACTATTTCTGATGTTTGGGACTACCTAAAAAAGAAAAAGGAATAAAACAAAGTATATATATTTAGGAAAAGCAAGCAGTAGTCATAACTATGTTACTTGTACACTCTCTAAAATTGTTCTGAAATTCCTAGGCTTTTTTTCAGTATGATGAAGGGTTAATAGTGAAAGAAATCCTACACTGAAGTAATTCAGAAAAACACTTGCTTAACACCAATGTTTCAATCATTGAGCCCTGGTCCTCATGGGGGACTTCAACCACCCTGATACCTGTTGGAGGGACAACAGCTGGGCATAAGCAATCCAGGAGGTTCCTGGAAGGCATTGATCATAACTTCTTTCTCCAAGTGATGGAGGAGCCAACAAGGAGAGGTGCTATGCTGGACCTTGTTCTCACCAGCAAGGAGGGGCTGGTGGAGAATATGAAGCTCAAGGGCAGCCTTGGCTGCAGTGACCAAGAAACAGTGGAGTTCAAGATTGTTTGGACAACGAGGAGAGCACACAGAAAGCTCACTACCCTGCACTTCAGGAGAGCAGACTTTGGCCTCTTCAGGGATCTGCTTGGTAGACTAACATGGGATAAAGCCCTGGAGGGAACAGACACCCAAGAAAGCTGGTTAATATTCAAGGATTACCTTCTCCGACCTCAGGAACAATGCATCCCAACAAAGACAAATTCAGGCAAAAACAACAGGACACCTGCATTGATGAACAAAGAGCTCCTGGACAAACTCAAACACAAAAGGAAGCCTACAGAGGGTGGAAGCAAGGACAGGTAGCCTGGGACAAATACAGAGAAATTATCCCTGAGCCAGGGATCAGGTTAGGAAAGACAAAGCCCTGATAGAATTAAATCTGGCCAGGGATGTCAAGGGCAACAAGAAAAGCTTCTATAGGTATGTCAGTGATAAAAGGAAGACTAGGGAAAATGTGGGCCCTATCTGGAAGGAAACCGAAGACCTGGTTACCAGGTACATGGAGAAGGCTGAGGTACTCAACAAATTTTTTGCCTCAGCCTTCACTGGCAAGTGCTCCAGCCCAAGTCTTAGAAGGCAAAGTCAGGGACTGGGAGAATAAAGAACCACCCACTGTAAGAGAAGATCAGGTTCAAGACCATCTGAGGAACCTGAAGGTACACAAATCTGTGGGAAGTGATGAGATGCATCCATGGGTCCTGAGGGAACTGGTGAATGAGGTGGCTAAGCCACTATCCACCATATTTGAGAAGTTGTGGCAGTCTGGTGAAGTTCCCACTGACTGGAAAAGGGGAAAGATAACCCCCATCTTTAAAAAGGGAAAAAAGGAAGACCCAGGGAACTACAGGCCAGTCAGTCTCACCTCTGTGCCCGTGAAGATCATGGACCGGATCCTCCTGGGAACTACGCTAAGGCACATGGAAAATAAGGAGGTGACTGGGACAGCCAACTGGTGAGGGCAAATCATGGCTGGCAAATTTGGTGGCCTTCTATGACGGGCATACAGCTTTGGTGGATAAGGGAAGAGCAACAGACGTCATCTCCCTGGACTTGTGCAAAGCATTTGACACTGTCCCGGACGACGTCCTTGTCTCTAAATTGGAGAGACATGGATTTGATGGATGGACCACTCAGTGGATAAGGAACTGGCTGGATGGTCACACTCAAATAGCTGCGGTCAACGGCTCGATGTCTAAGTGGAGACCAGTGACAAGTGGTGTTCCTCAGGGATCAGTATTGGCACCAGCACTGTTTAATCTCTTTGTCAGAGACGTGGACAGTGGGACTGAGTGCACCCTCAGCCAGTTTGCCAATGACACCAAGCTGTGTGGTACGGTCGACACGCTGGAGGGAAGGGATGCCGTCCAGAAGGACCCGGCCAGGCTTGAGAGGTGGGCCTGTGCGAACTTCAACAAGGCCAAGTGCAAGGCCCTGCACACGGGTCCAGGCAATCCCAAGCACAAATACAGGCTGGGTGATGAGTGGATTGAGCCAAGCCCTGCAAAGAAGGGCTTGGTGCTGTTGGTTGATGAGAAGCTCAACGTGACCTGGCAATGTGCATTTGCAGCCCAAAAAGCCAACTGTATCCTGGGCTGCATGAAAAGAAGCGTGACCAGCAGGTCGAGGGAGGTGATCCTCCCCCTCTACTCTGCTCTCGTGAGACCCCACCTGGAGTACTGCATTCAGCTCTGGGGTCCTCAACATAAGAAGGACATGGACCCTTGGAGTGAGTCCAGAGGAGGGTCACGAAGATTGTCAGAGGGCTGGAGCACCTCTCCTATGAAGACAGGCTGAGAGACTTGGGGTTGTTCAGCCTGGAGAAGAGATGGCTCCAGGGGGACCGTATAGCAGCCTTCAAGTAGTTAAAGGGGACCTACAAGAAAGCCGGAGAGGGACTTTTTACAAGGGCACGTAGTGAGTGATAAGACAAAGGGTAATGGCTTATAACTGAAAGAGGATAGATTTAGATTAGATGCAAGGAAGAAGTTTTTCACTGTGAGGGTGGTGAGGCACTGCAACAGGTTGCTCAGAGAAGCTGTGGCTGCCCCATCCTTGGAAGTGTTCAAGGCCAGGTTCGATGGGGCTTTGAGCAACCTGGTCTAGTGGAAGGTGTCCCTGCCCATGGCAGGGGGGGTTGGAACTAGAAGATCTCTAGGGTCCCTTCCAACTCAAGCCATTCTATGGTTCTATGATTCTATAAAATCATGTTTGTGTTTTGAGGAAACAGTTCAAATTCAGTTTAATTTCAAGTTAATAATTTCATTTACTAAGTTGCACATCTAGTTACTGTACTGCCAGATCCTGAAAACATTCTAGAATCTCATACCAGAGGACACTGAGATGCACATTCATTTTGGGACTGGTGCTGATCTTTCATGGCCTGGCTGTAATCCCTTTATTGGTGATGATAGAAATAAATTATTTATGTAGATACAAAATTCAGGTTTTTATGCTGTATCAGCGTTCAGTGTTATGAATTCCTTCTACCTCACCCGTAAGAGAATAGACAAGGCATTCCTCTACACATGAAATGAAAAGAAATCCTCTTTGTTTCTTTTATTAAGTGGTTTTTTTCAATATATTAGTTGAACATTAAAGACAATTTTTAAAATTACTGTTCTTTTTTTTCACATAGTTGATAGATTTAGTGTCATTTCAACAATTTGGGTTTATATGGGAAATAATTTACACATTTAATAAACACTTTTCCCTACTTTGTTCAAACTGTTGCTTCCAAGAGTGATATTAGAGTTTGAGATTAGTGGAATTCGCTATAAAAGTTTAAGATAATTGAGAGAACTTCTTTAGAAAGACTATCTAGGGCTATATATATAATGAAGTATGACAAGATATCAAGGTAATGAAATATGTGCAGCTGAGGGGAAAGCTAAGAGGAAAGCAATATGATAGCTTGAGTAATGCAAAAGTTTCTGTTGTAGGAAGTATTAAGTAAGCCCAGTGTATTGTAAAAATACTTAACTAGAGAAAATACAGGAAACATTTACTTAAACAGTCATGTCTCCTCTACAATAAAATAATTTGGAACATAAACACATTTTCTGGAGTTAGTGTAACAATAGAGCAGATTCAGAGTAAACTGGAGCACAAATACAAAATTTTCTTTCCTTCATCATATCCCAGAAATGCCCCTGGGAGAATGGCTCTGTGCTCCTTTTGTTCACGCGGCAGAAGCTGACTTGTTCTAGGTCCCAGAATGGATGTGTTAGCATCAGAAGCAGCAAAGTGAAATATTTTGGGGAAAACAGTATTCCCAGAGAATGAGAGAAAATTAAGCTACCTATCTCAGATACTTTAGTCACCTCTTGCAGGTACGCATTGTACTCTGCAGATATGCCACCATTTTATTATAAACACAGAATAAATCATATCACAGACTGTATAGAAAAGTTCTCTGTAATCCAGACCTACTAATCAAAACTAGTTCTCTTGACTCTGCCAAACGACCTTTCTTAGCTAGTCTGTGTTAGGAAGTGTTCAAAATCTAAAACACAAGTCATATGACATCAAAAATAGGCAAAATACCCACACAGAAAGGATATACTGGGGATAGCCAATTACAAAATGGTTTGATGGTTTGGTGTGTAGTAGTTGAGTGGAGGAAGGGGATTATTTTGCCAGCTGGAAAGAAATGGAAAGGAAGTGGAAAAGTATTAAATGGTTCAGGGATGAAGGAGAGAAGAGTTCAGAGAGGAAAGTGTGGGTTGAAACGGTTGAAAAACCTGTAGACAAAAGAGGAAAGCTCTTGGATTGGACAACTAAAGGAGGCAGAGAAGGGATAGTTAAGGTATAAAAATGCTTCGAGATGCCATTAACATCAAACAATCAGGTTTGTTTCTAGAATTAAATTTTTGGTGGATGAGGTTAATAAGCCTAAAAGTCCAAAAGAAAATCTAGCCACAAATGATGTCAGAGAGTCTGCAAATCTCCAGCTGAACCGTGAAGACAGGAAATCCTCATCCCCAGATTCTTTTTCACTGTCAGGACAAAGTAATGCCTGTTGCATGGTAGTATCACGTATAGTTAAAAATAAACATCTAGTTCTTTAAGCTTCCTAGAAAATGAGAACAGAGAATGAACTCTGAGAGTTGGTCTAGAAGTAAGAAAGTAGTGGCTTTTTCTGATTTTTGTTGTTGCTTTAATGCCTTGTGCATATTTTGATGCATGAAAGTTTATTATTTGCAGTTTATACTGGCTTGGTTTCTTCCTTTTTTTTCTTTTTTTTTTTTTCTCCTTACTTTATTTCATCAGCACTATGGAAGAGAAAAAAAATCCCTTCAAATGAAGAAATCATCCACTGAAGTGCAAAGCAAAAGTTGGCTCACTTTGGAGCTCACTATTCACGAACAATAGAGACTTTCCAAGATACCTGCCCCGGCTGACTCCCTTTTTAAGCATTAAGTATAGTCCAGAAATTCTATTTCAAAGTTTAAATTTACAGTGGACTCCATTTATAAAACTGTCATGGTAGGTTTTCTAAGGGCATTTCACATTGGTGTGCAGAATGCTTCCAAGCTGAGTAAAATCTGACTGGTTCATACATATCAAAGCTTTCTCCTTTATGGACAGATGGTCAATTTGCCATTGGACTCTTGGAGAGAAGGCGGGGTGAGCAGTGTTAGCTCAGCAGTGCCAGACTACAATGGAACTTGTTCATAAAGAGCTGATCTATGCTCTTTGCTGTCTGTTCAGAACCCATTTTAAGAACGTGACCTAACTGCCATTGAATCCAACGGCCTTCAGTAGGAACTGGAACATACCATATGTCTGAAAAGGAGTGCTTCTCTGGCATGAAGAACATTACTTGTGAGTGGGAGTTAAGAGTGTATGGCAGAAGGAAAGAAATTTCTGTCCTATTAAATTCCCTCTTTGCTATTGTACTGAAAAATATAACTCTTTTCATGACTTAAAAAATGTTCGTGTTGGACTTATTCTTAGCTGATAGAAATTGCTGCAATTGTGACTTCTGTAGATCACAGTGAATCCCAATTTATTTGTACTGTGATCCTTTATATTAAGAAAAACAGATATGTAGTGTATAGATGGGGTAAAGATCATCACATAATGGCAGCATTCCCATTCTCCTTCTGCCCTGAATTTCTTGGGTTTTATTGTTTTTCTATGACTTTCCAGTCAATTTCCTGCAACAGTTTTAATGCTCCTTTTGTCTTTTTTGGGGGGAGGTGAAAATTTTACAAAAAAAGGTTAGAAACAAAAGACAGTAGACAATAAGTGTAGAAACTGAAATTGAAAAACAACATGCAAATGTGTCCATTAGAACCCAGATTTCTACTCATGCAATCACAGTGGAAATACAAGACTTGTATAATGTGGTTTACCAAATACTTTCAGCATAACTTAAATTTAGAAATTCTAGTGTAGATCAAGATTGTTATTTTTCATCTTCTCTCTGATGAAGTAAAAATAAAGTGCCTCCTTTGAATAGACTACCCACATTGTTGGTCACAAACAGAGCTGGGAAAAAGCTTGATTTAAACCAGTCTAAATATACTATGATAAAAAACAGTAGCTTTATAAATTATGTGTGGGTTTTCTTTTATATACAAACTGTAAACTATCATTATAGTTTTATGAATATTTAATATGTATGAGAAATTTTATAAACTATAGCTGTGCTAAATTATTCCAAAAGAATGAGAACTTCATAGGAATGCACTTCTGGGAATGAGCTGTAGGAGTCTGCAGGATATTGTTCCCTTGCCAGGCCAGTAGCATTTGAAAAATGACACTAGGGCCATCCATTTCTAATGGGAGTGACTGTCTCATGATGAATTTTTTTTTTACTTGTGGCTACTAAAATCCCTAATCCTTAAACACTTCTTGTCTTTTTTGTAAAGCCTATAAGAAAATCTGCTTT
>VYZV01038439.1:9999-31680 GCA_013401275.1 Pandion haliaetus | reverse complement strand
TAATAGACTCCTGTCTCCAATGTCAAATGAGGGTCTAAGAGGAACACAAGCTAGACAGTGCTCATGCTAGCATACTTAACACTCTTTTTTATTGTTTTTCCCCCCTTAGACAAGACTTTCTAGATTGTCGTTTTTGAAAATTTTAGCTCTGATGAGAAAGTTTTAGTCCTCACTCAGTTGAATAGTGATATTGTATTTTATCTTGCATATTAAGAGAAGCGGGAACAGCTTTCTATTCTATTCTATTCTATTCTATTTCATTCCATTCCATTCCATTCCATTTTATGAAAGAAAAATTTCATAATCTTTTTCCTAATACATCTTCTAAGTGCTACTGATGAATCTAGGAAGAAAATTACCTTAATAGTAAAGAGAAGTATCTTGGTAATGCTCTGTCTATATAATAGACAAGGGAACTGGTGGAAAGATGCAAAATGACAGGAAGAAAAGTACATGCAGGAAGAAGTTTTGATGAAGATGTTTTTTGTAACATATTCAGCAATGTATGTGTGCTAGAAAAAGAAGAAAAATACATCTTCTTAAATCGGTGATGGCTTTTCTCATGGTTGTAAGAGAGTTTTGAGACATGAATCTCTGTGCACTCAATAGGGAAACATTATTCTTAGCTTCAGACACAGAAGGCCTGAAATCTATCTGGCCCTATACTCAATATTTTATTTAATTTACACAACACCTTCAAGTTCCTTCATTCCTTTTTAAAAGCATCTTTTCCTGGTCTTAATCTTTTTACATTCCCTAAAGTTTATAGTGTCTATCACATAATCAGCATTTTGAAATAATGCTGCAACTTACGCTCTAGGGAGAAATATGTAATTTTTTTTTTCTGTTTTTAATGCATATGAGTAAGTGTGCTTGTATATGTGCATGTGTTTTATTTACTGTGTTGAATTAAAATGACATTATCACAGCAGTTAGAGGAGGGAGAGGTCTATTCTCTTCAAGCCCTCTTCCCTAAAAGGCAATATATTTTCTCCCAAAGGCAGGATAGGTTAGACAGAAAGTTATTATGTTCCATCTGAACAAAAACACTCTTACAGATTTTCTCATACAAAATGCCATTCCTGCTTTTCCTAAATATCCTTTTGGTTGAGGTTCAATACACAGTCATCCATCATTTTAATGCATAAACTCTTTGCACATGATTTTATGTGCATGGAGTATGTAAGAGATTTTGTTATTTAAATTAGTGCATTAATGTGCCTGGAGCTACTTTAATGTTTTGCTGGCAGGCTACCTTTAAATTCTACGTATTTTTTCATTGATCACAATGGCTTTGCCTGTCAGGCATGGATTTTCCAGGGCCATTGACAGACTTTTTCATGTATAATATGCACATTTGCTTTTTCTATAGCTTCATCATAACCATTACTTGTCCATTTTTCCATCTACAAAACCAGTCTAAACTTCTGGAGTGTTCTGGACTTAACAAGGCATGTAAGTGCACACTCAGTTTAAAGTAGAGGCTTTAGCTGTATTAGTTCTATTTATCCTTAAACACAGGCTTCAAATGAACAATGAATGTTGAGTATAAGCTGTCTGCTGGTCCCAGAGTAGGGAGCTGAATTCTGCTCTCTTTTGCCTTCTTAAATCTGAGGGGAAATATTCAGCTGAACCAGATCTCCTGATTTGTTTGGTTTTAAATGATCTCTGGATTAGTCCCATGGCAAATATTAATGAAAGTATAATGATAACAAAATTATATAAAAATGTAATTGTACATACTACTTCTAAATATAAAATCCTATGGATGAAAAATGGGTGTACCTTACACATCTGCGAGCTTACTTGCCAAGTAATGCATTGCCTGCTCATTCTGATAATAGTCTATAATACTGTGCTCCATATAAGTTTTCAACCAAGAATGCCGAAGTGCCAAACTGTAATTTACAATATGATGCTGCTCTTGCTTAATCTACTGTTTCACTCAAATGCAAAACTCTTCTCCCGAGACCAATATTCTACATAAAAACCAGACTCCCCTACAAAAGCAAATGACAGAACTAGTTTCCATTCAGCACTGCAATAAAGTGAACAGATGTAAATTAATGGTCAGTGGTCCAAAATGAAGCAATATTTCAAAATTATTAATTTTTGAACTTTTAATTCCACAAAAATGTTTTCTATTTTGAGATTTTTTTTCTCTTACCATTCAGGAAATGAATTCTGAAAACTGAGTGAGCATTCCACTTCGTTCTGAATTCTGATTTTCATTCTTTACTGACAAAGGCAGATCTTACGCAGGATTTTTCCCTCACTGGCCTTCCTCATCCATCAAAAATAGTAGAAAATGTGGAAGCAAATTATAACTCAAATATCACAGGCTATGTTTTAATTGGACACACATTTTGACACCCTAAGTAATAGATGGATTAACAAAATATCAGAACTATGATTGAAAGATACAGACTGAGGAAGTTTCGGCCCAGTAATCCCAGGATTTCATACACTGATATATCTTAGCTTCATTAGAATTACTCTCAGTTTTCCCTCCTGCAAAAGGAATAGAAAGATTAAAGGAAAATGACTGTACACTTAACAGAAACTTAAAGAGCTATGAGAAGAATGAAAAGTGAGAACATTGAAATGTGTTCCTCTATGAGATTTCTTACTGAAGATTTCACTAAGGAGTTTTTAAAAATTGTTCTACTGAGAGTTATGATGATTTTGGAGACTGAATTCACTCACTAAAACGTAACGGGAGGATTTCAGTGCTCCTTTCTGTGTAAATCAGAATGTAACCATAATGACGCCTCCACAATGTTTTAAGTATGCCAAACGCCACAGCTGCATTCACACTGGGTCTTTGTCTTTCTCGTAAATTGATGGGACAACTGAAGAACAGTATGATTCTCTTTGCTGGACAAGCACATGAAGTGGGCCCATGTGAACCTGGTGAGGTTCAACAAGGCCAAGTGCAAGGTCCTGCACCTGGGTTGGTGCAACCCCCAGCATCGGTACAGGCTGGAGGATGGAGGGATTGAGAGCAGCCTTGTGGAGGGGACTTGGGGATACTGGTGGATGGAAAGCTGGACATGAACTGGCAATGTGAGCTTTCAGCCCAGAAGGCCAACCATATCCTGGGCTGCATCACAAGTAATGTGGTCAGCAGGTCAAGAGAGGTGATTCTGCCCCTCTACTCTACCCTTGTGAGACTCCACTTGCAGTACTGTGTCTAGCTCTGGAGTCCACAGCACAGGAAAGACATGGACCTGTTGGAGTGGCTCCAGAGGAGGGCCACAAAAATGGTCAGAGGGATGGAACACCTCTCCTGTGAAGAAAGGCTGAGTGTGTTGGGGTTGTTCAGCATGGAGAAGCGAAGGCTCTGGGGAGACCTTATTGCAGCCTTTCAGTACTTAAAGGGGACTTATAAGAAAGATGGGGACAGATTTTTTTTAGCAGGGCCTGTTACAATAGGACAAGGGGTAACGGTTTTAAACTAAAAGAGGGTAGATTCAGACTAGATATAAGGAAGACATTTTTTACAATAAGGCTGGTGAAACACTGGACCAGGTTGCCCAGTTTGGTGGTAGGTGCCCCATCCCTGGAAACATTCAAGGTGAGGCTGGACAGGGCTCTGAGCAACCTGACCTAGTTGAAGATGTCCCTGCTCATTGCAGGGGGGGTGTTGACTGGATGATCTTTACAGGTCCCTTCCAACCCAAACTATTCGATGATTCTATGATTTTGTATCTTGCCCTGAATTAGCTGTGTATTGTTTTGATAAAAATATCCTTCTTAAGAACAATGTTTATTTTCTAGTCCATTTACTTTGGATGCCTTTTTATTGATTTATAGGTTTCCTAGCGGAACTTATAGCAAAGACATAGGTCATTTTATGACTTCAAGGCATATAATTAAGGCTGTGAAAGAAAACATTCTAAAATGAGACAAACCTTCTGTATTTCTGTTTTACTTGGATCATCTGTTGTCTCTTGGGAGCCTAGCAAGAAAACAATTTAAACATTGCATTGACCTAAATGTCATTGCTATGCATAGGATACATTTTATTTTAACTTAAACTATAACAAATCCCCTTAGTTACTTATTTGTGAAAATCTTGAGGTCTGCCAATAAAATTCAGCTGGAAAGAGTGGACTCCCTTCCTTATCTAAGAGCCTGGAGCCATGTTTTTCATTATTTATATTCCAACAGCATTTGTAACATCATACAGGCTCTGAGCCTCATGTGTTACAGTGCACAAACCCATTAGTAGATATGGGCTACATCCAAGCAGTTTAGTCTTTTATTTCAGATCTGGTAGAATAAATTTCTGAAAAAACCCTAGTTGGGAATATAAGATTAATGTTCAAAGATTAAGCAGTGGAAGATTTTTCAAGTTCACAATGCTGGATTAAATCTGTATTTATGGTAACTCTCTTCAAGTGCTACAGAAATGGAAGATACTGGCTCAGTAGGTGGCACTATTCCCTCAAAATCAATATGAAGCTTTTTCTTGGACAGGTATTTTGGGCACTGAGGTAGTAAAAGTTTTCTGTTGATAATCTGCAAAATTCTGCATCCAAGTAGACAGCAAAGCAGGGGAAGAATAGTATGTAATTTTGGTGGTTTTGTACCTATGGTATTCCTTCTTGTCCTTAATTATTAGGCATTCCTGCATCTCAGTCGGTTGCTTTAATTAAACAGCCAAATTTAGTGTAAAGTATCAATTTTCTTTTATCGCTAAAGCTTGATGTTCCATTCTTTGGTTATGATAATAAAATATATAAAATAAAGACCATTCTGTGGTCAGACAAAAAAAATATCATTTAGGAAAAGCTTACACAGTCTGGTAGAGTTTTGTGAAAAAATATTTTCTGCAATACAATTTTTTAAAACATAGCAATATAAAGTAGAATAATCTATTACATTTCTGAAAATGTAACATTCCAAAACTTAAGATTCACAAAGCACTTCAAAAAATGAAATCTCTAAGAAAGTAGGGTAAGTGTTAACTGGTGAAAATATGTATACTTGAATACATCACTGATAGATTCCAGTTGTTCCAATACTGCAACTTTGCTTAATTAAACTTTCATCAGGTATCTGCATTCAGAATTGGAGTTTGATTTACAAATCAAGCAACTGGAAGCATCTTTTGTAGACTTGTTTGCAATACCACTGTACAATACTGTTTCATGGTATAATCAATTGAACATTTTTTATTGTTGAAAATAGCATCTCTAACAAAATCTGCATGAACTTCACAGAGTACAATGTAGTATAAACTTAATAAGAAAGTTATCTGTATAGTCCCTAATTTCATAGGTGCTTTCAAAAGCTACAAAAGTGTCAAAAATGTACCTATTTTCATTTTTCAATAGTTCGCAGGCTAAAATTGAACGCATACAATGCACCTTCAGATGAAGAGAAGTATGAAAGATTTTTTATTTCCTTTAGAAAATGAAATCATTAATAATTAGACTAGACAGGTGATTTCAATAGTTAAACTTTTATTTAAAGCTTACAAATGACTCAAGAAAGATTTCCCAGAAAACGTTTTCTATAGTCAACATGTTAATGCTGCTTTTTCTGACTAGAACATCCACATTTCATTGATCATCTGAGAAGAGATTGAAGTTCTTAATTTGGCAGGGTATTTCTCTGAAGTGCTTTTAGGAAAATAAAATCACATGATATAATAGGAGCAATACTGGAATGCTTGATCCCTTAATTGCAGTTATTTATTTTTCCATTTTGTAATCCAAGCATTCAGGTACTTTACAGCTTACATGCAGATTTTGCTTGTAAAATAAACCATCACATGTGTAACCTATCACACTGGAAGTGAATGAAGCTTTATGGTAACTTTGAGGGTCTTTTATGACACAGAGAAAAGCCCACTACTACCCTGGTGTGACAGATTGTTAACAGTTGCCATTTGAATTCTTCTTAATGGATAACACCCAATAATTGTTTTGCTTTCCACTGTGCCTGCAATCCAATACTGTAAGATATGAGAAATCTAACAGTCAGCTTAAAATCTTTCCTAAAATATTAAAGAAGAGAATGCATAATAAAGCATTTAGTGTTTCTAGAAGCCATATGCCCTTATTTTTAATGTCCTAAAGTTCAAGCTATCCCTAGTTTACAATAACATTAACTGCTTGAGCTCAACTTTGGTTTAACTGTATAAGGAAAGCAAAAAATGGAGTATCCACACACTAACAAGGGTGATGGTGACTATTTCAGCAATAGTTTCAGTGTCAAGTTTGAGAAAACTATGGCATGTTCCTGCATTCACGAAGTCCATTACATTAATGAATTTTTTTTTTTATGACAAATTAGCAAACTTGGAATTTTCAAAGTTTTTCAGATCTGGCGTACCTTCTTCCCCGTCTGGGTTTAGTGCTTCCTAAAGAAACATATAAATTTCATAGCAATGAAATCAGGCAAACACAACTTAATATTTGCAGTTGATTCCTACTTTTCAAACCAATTTTCTGAATCTTAGGAAGCTTTGTGAAAAGTCTGAATCATTTCACAATTGAAAGGAGAAATTTGCTGTCAGTCATGATGTTCCAAACCCAGGAGAAACCACTCTTCTCATAGAATTACATAGTGTGCCACAGTGTCCTTAGCAATGCACATGTACTCTTAAAAATATATAAGGTTAGTCTAGCTTGAAATCCCCAGAAAACCTTTTTAAAATGAAGCAAAACTGAGTAACATATATCAAAAGAGTATACATTTGAAGCATAGGATATTCTGTCAATCTTTTTATTCTCACCCTATCCTCACCTATGCTCACTTACCATTTAATCCATTCTCTCTTTTCTTATGTATTTCTCTATTTTTACTTATCTCTCTGGCTACCTCTGTGATAAGTTATTGTTGCTTACTGTTTTACTGCCGCTCATTTACCAGCCCTGCACCTCATGGTAATATTTGTTGCCTTTTCTCTCAAAGTGCTTAAGTAATTGTTTTCACAACAGTAATGGGCTCACCTATGATGGCTGAGGCATACTGGGTACTGAGAGAGCTGGCAGAAGTCCTCACCAAGCCACTTTCGAACATTCATCAGTAGTTCTGCTTAACCTGGGAGATCCCAACTGACTGGAAGTTAGCAAATGTGACACCCATCTACAAGAAGGGTGGGAAGGGGGAAGGTTATGGAGCAGAACATCTTGGGTGCCATCACATGGCATGTACAGGGCAACCAGGTGATCAGGCCCAATCACCATGGGTTTATGAAAGGCAGGTCCTGCTTGACCAACCTCATGTCCTTCTGTGACAAGGTGACCTGCTTAGTGGATGAGAAAAAGGCTGTGGATGTTTTCTACTCAGACTTTGGTAAAGCCTTTGATGCTATTTTGCACAGCATTCTCCTGGAGAAACTAGGTGCTCATGGCTTGGATGGGTGTACACTTTGCTGGGTGGCTGGATGACCAGGCCCAAAGAGTTGTGGTGAAAGGAGTTAAATCCAATTGGTGGCCAGTCACAAATAGTGTTCCCCAGGGCTCAGGATTGGGGCCAGTTCTCTTTAATATCTTTATCAATGATCTGGATGACGNGCTACAGGCTTGGGGAAGAGTGGCTGGAAAGCGGAAAAGAACCTGGGGATGCTGGTTGACAGTCGGCTAAATATGAGCCAGCAGTGTGGCCAGGTGGCCAAGAAGGGCACCAGCATCCTGGCCTGTATCAGAAACAGTGTGGCCAGCAGGAGCAGGGAAATGATCGTCCCCCTGTGCTCGGCACTGGTGAGGCCGCACCTTGAGTACTGTGTTCAGTTTTGGGCCTCTCACTACAGGAAAGACATGGAGGCACTGAAGCGTGTCCAGGGAAGGGCAACGAAGCTGGTGAGGGGCCTGGAGCACGAGTCCTGTGAGGAGTGGCTGAGGGAACTGGGGTTGTTTAGCCTGGAGAAAAGGATGCTGGGGGGAGACCTTATCACTCTCTACAAGTACCTGAGAGGAGGTTGCAGTGAGGTGGGTGTTGGTCTCTTTTCCCAAATAACAAGTGATAGGACAAGAGGAGATGGCCTCAAGTTGTGCCAGGGGAGGTTTAGATTGGATATTAGGAAAAATTTCTCCACCAAAAGGGTTGTTAGGCATTGGAACAGGCTGCCCAGGGAAGTGATTGAGTCATTGCTCCTGGAGATATTTAACAGATGTGTAGATGTGGCACTTAGGGACATGGTTTAGTGGTGGATTTGATAGTGGTAGGTTAACAGTTGGACTTGATCTTAAAGGTCTTTTCCAACCTAAATTATTCCCTGATTCTTTAATATGAAAAACTAGTGTTTTCAATTCTTTGCCTCAAGCATGTGGCATCTGGAAGAGAGCTATGCTTCATGCAAACACATATTTCAACTATATCTGGTAACATTTTTTAAATAACCCATACTGCTTGAGCATGCTTGAGCTCCTCATAGTTTGAGAACCACTTGGGATCAGCTTGTAGATGCACTGAAACAGAGTGATGAGACACCAAGACCCCAGGGATGAGGCGTGAAACTAATTTCCATTTAGGGAAGCCTTATCCAGGAAATGTTACAAAGGTAATTCCTGTGTGTACAGCTGATCCAAATTTTCTAAAAAAGTAATAATTTTAATAATAATAAAATAGAAGCTCATGTTTTTTCAATCAAGCCAACTTCCTAATGTGCAAATATTTGTCTACAAAGATAAGCTAGATAAAGAACTTCGTTTGTTCTGCTCTATCACTTGAAAAGCCAAATGGAATAAAGGAATGTGACAGGGAGTGAAAATTCACTTTGCACTATATATCCAACTCTTGTGGGAACTTATGGTGGTGTGTTTCTTTCCCCCTCTCCAGGCTGATTTATGAACTCGGGAAGTCTCACTAGGCCTTAGCATAAATGTAATGAGTCGGGCAGTTAAGCGACCCTTAACTGTGCCAGGAACTCTTACACAGCTAAGACAGGGAGATATGCTCTGCGTCTCAAGGACTCCTGCTGCCCAGCCGAGGCAGGGAGACGGGAGTGGAGATAGCCAGTTCTCATAACAACCTGCAGCCCGTTCCTTCTCATAACAACCTTGAGACATTACAATCCTCCCCTGACAATCTTGGAGCATCCCGTATGTATGTTTTGAGTTATTCTCAAAAAGTTATTTATACAAATTTCTACTAAATAATTTTTTTTATTGCTAATACAATTGGACGTGATTCTTTAAGTGATCCGAACCTCTCTCACAATTTTTAAATCCCCCCACAACAAAACTTTGTTTTTCTCTGTGAAGAATGGATTTTGCTCATTTAGGGTTTTAGAAATCTATCATAGAGAAAAGTAGTCAACAGCAATTGAAAGTATATGACGCCTTCAAAACAAATGCTTTTGCCATTTGTCCCACTCCATTCCACAGTACCTCCAGCAATGAGTTAGTTTTTAGGGGAACTGAGAGGTGCAAAGAAGAAAAAATTACTGCTCCTTATTTTGGACTTGGGTGTTCAGCTTCTGCATCATCCCTCTCAAAACTCTTTCAGGTCCCATTAGGAAAACTAAAAGCTCTATAAATAAAAGCAATTCCTCTGCTGGCACGAAGCTACTCAGGAACTGGGTCATCTTAGCTGGTTCCCAATAGCTGGCCTTGGCAGAGAAGAAAACTAGATTCAGCCTAATTTTCATATTCCGAACAGTAACTAAAAGGAAGTGTAGGTTCAAAAAGCACTTAATGGAGAACACTTAGTTGAAGCTCAGTACTTCCTATTGCAGTTCTTTCATGTTAAGTGATCCCACACATATGAAGAGGAAGCCAGCTGACATTGTAAGAAAGCATAACAAAAAAATGTGTTCTTTTTTACATATCATTTCACTGCATTAAATTAAATTTACATGGGGTTTCCAGAACTTCCTAAGTGCTAATGTTGTCTTATTAAGAAGATGCAAACCATTGCACAATCCCCTTGGTTTTGCAGATTCTTTTGAATCTTATTGCTTAATAAGTATTCTGAGATTTCTCCCTGAAAACAGAAGCAGCTTTGCTTCTGCCCATGGTTGATAGAACAGACTTTTAATTCAGCTCATCTTGTGCCTGGGTAATCTGTCATTATCATGGGAATCTCTTTAACAGATTGATCAGGGAAGAGGTATTTCACAGTTTGGTCTCTGTAATTTTGCCATTTCTTCCAAATTAGAAATTATAAACAATCACTATATGAAACATTAATAGAAGCATATTCATATGTACTGATTATAACTTTTTTTAATAGAATAACCAGAAATGTTAGATATTTTGTTGTTTGAAGCCAGCACATTAGCAGGTATGCAATATTGTTCTCTATAAAACACAATGTCATTCATATCTGATTGAAAGTACATGTAGTTTAGTTTGCACACTATGAATGTTATCTTGTATTGAAAAGCTCATTTATCAATTTGCAAACATAGGGCTAGTTTCTTTTGAAAGAGAGGAATGCATAAATTTTTCTATCTAATGAATTAATTGATCAAGCTCTGATTCTAAACCTTGATTGTTATTTAGTTTCCATTAATTTTGAAAACTAAATCTTTTTTCTTCTGGGAATTAAAAAGGTCATAAGCACCACTTTTTTTATGCTTGCAGACACCTGCATTAATTGACTTGAGATTTTAAGTAGAAGGCTGCTTAATTTTTCCAATTTTTGAACATGAACATTATAATAACTGATAAGCTGTTTGACTGCAAAGCATAGCTATACAATAAGTCTCAGCAAATATTTTAAAATATCGTTGATATTGATAAAAAATCAGGAGGAAACTGCTCCAGTTGAAAATATCATCTTGGTGAAAACACACATCTCATTTTATGACTGAGGATAAAGGTCTTTGCTGAAGTGTATATAATTTATGCACTGATTGTTACAAATAGCATGTGTAATTCCATATGCAGTGCTTCATAAAACTTAGGCAAACTACCCCACTACGGCACACAGTGGAAACTCTGTTAGAATGAAATGCACTATGAATGGAGTCCAGTGTTGGAAGGCAGTTCAAAGAAACTTTATCTAAGCAAACTGGAATGGGTGATTTCCTTGTAGTTTTACAGTAATTATTAGACATATGCCAAGCTGTTCAGGAAAACTTGTAGTACCTTTGAAATGAGGTAACACAAATATCAGTCTCCTCTACTTGGGAAAGTTTAGTAGTATGAAAACATTTTTTTTGCATGCTGAACCTTTCTTTAAAATCTCTTTGCACATAATTACTCTTTTCCCATAGGCAGACACTTTGAATATTCCTAAGTTTAAACACTCTAGCTGGCCTGTTAACAACAACAAAAAGTCTATCAAATGCCCATCATTAAACATCTTAATAAATCCTATGCAGTCATGTACTTCAAAACCTTAATTCCAGGTCCAAGAATGAAAAAATGCAGCAATTGGATAAAGAGAAGAAATATTAAGAAAACTTTTTCTGAGCTAAGCTATTATGAGCCATAACTGAATTTATATCTAGGTGCTATTTAACACATTTATATAATAATTTATGTTCAAGTATACCATAAGAATTAGAAAATTGCCAAAACAGCCTTATGAGGAAAAAATTCAATAGTAATATTTTAATTTCTCCACTGTGGTGATGGGAGAATGGAGGTGATTTATCCAGTCCCACGCAAGGGGAAATGGCAAAGCTCTATTTAGAAGCATTGAATCTAATTCTGCACTCCATCAACATGTTGAATTCTCTAAAACTTAAGAGTGTATTGGACCATTATCTGCCTCCCAGTTCTTCGTAGGATCCACAAGACATGTTGCTACTTTTGGAGTGCCTGCACATCTCTTCCAGAGTGACTAGAAATAAACTGCAGCAATTTCAAAACCAGTTTTGCAATATTCCCACCTGATTAAAGAAGAACAATGAGGTCACAGATGTTTGTTTAGTGTGTGCAGGAATCAGTACTAACCAAGAGGCAAGAAAAAGAAATGAGTACCCCCGTCCAACCTTAATTGCAGGCTTTCAGTGCTACATCTCACATGATTTGGATATTTCAAACATTTACAGACATTGTAAAATATTTAGGAACATGTTTTAAAGAAGCTGTTTCTTAGGCTAAGACTGTGGAACAGTTACACAGATCTCAGGAGCTCTTCTCATATCTTAATTCAAAACCGGGAGGGACTTATGTTGTGTGGATGAGATTGAAAAAAAAAAAAAGGAAAAGTTACACTTAAGTTCTATAAATCAGTATGTAAATCTTCCAGTCTAAATAACTGGGACTCATCTCACCTAGCTGTGAATGCCTATAGCTGAACATATGAAGTCTAAGTTACAGTGGTCTCCTTTTATAGTCTGTAGAGAGAAATGGGTATTTTACAGTCCAATTCAAACACGTCAGGTCAGAAGAATTCCCTTTTTGAAGTTTTCTTTTTTCTCTCCATTGACCACAAAAGACGCACCTAATACCTAGGTCAGACTTAAGCATCTAACTTCTGGATATTCAAGTTGAGACCTGGGCACGTGAAACACTACTCAAAGTGTCCATATATTTTTCCATCACCTCTCTGCCTCCTGAAGTGAATTGTTCTGTCATTGGCAGTCACCCAGCAACTGCTTGCAATAAATCTTTTAAATCTGCAATAGAGCCATGAAAGAATGATTAACATCTGAAGCAGTTTGTAAACAGACCTCAAAAACCCCTTCTCCTGTAGTCTTCAGATATCAGGTACTTTCAACACAAGAAGATTTCAGTGGAGGAGTCTGTACAGTACTGTGTTAGGAAGATGCTGGCTCACCCTTCCTTTCTTGCATGAATACATAAACTTCAGTAAATTGGAATGTTTTCCAAATCCATTCTATAGGATTTGGAGTCATGCTATAAAATAATCTTTCTCTTGATGAAGTAATTCCAGCATGAGTGGACTCAGCATTTCAATATATTCCATTACCTTCTCTTTCCTGATACATTATTGATTCATGGAAAACTTTTTGTGATAGCTTTACAGAATATTTTTTGTAATAGAAAGCATAAGAAATTTTATCATTATTGCTATACTTTTATAATGAATTATATTTTCTAATTAAAAAAACACATTGTGTGATGGTAACACCAGGCAGAACTCCTCTGAAGTCAGTAATATCAATTCATCTCTGCATAGAATTTGGCCTCACAGTCCTAACAAAAGCTCTATAAATCACAGTGAGTAAAACCATACTGTTTGACGTGATAGTGCAGTGCCCTCTTAGTAGTTACATTGTCTTTAATGTAGTTGTTCTTGCTCCTAGAATTTAATACCAGCTCCAGTTTGCTCTCTGATTTATTCAGGCTTTTCAGATGTAATGCAGCACAGCCCAACTGCAAACACACACATGTCTGATAGTATATAAAAGACATTTTATTAAGTCATATAATGTTTGTAGTCAAGCAAGCCAGTCTCTTTAAGAGCCTTGTACCTGATAATTCACACAGTCAGCGCACAAGCAACATCTGCTTCTATAAAGATTTAATACTTCATCCATACAGAATTTGGATCTCATTGTTCCTAAGAGAAGTTAAAAGCAGAGAAATAGAAAACTGCATAAGTGCAGAAAATAAAGGCATGTGGGTTTTACAAATAACAGATCTTTGTTGGTGAACTTAACACAGACAGATCTTAATTAGACCAGGCAGTTACAAAGCCAAAGTAACCCTTGTATAGAATTCTTATGGAGAAGACATGAACTCCATGAAGTTTCTCTTGATGTATTCCCTTGAGGTTTTCCTACTTGTGAAGAAAAAGATTCACTTTCCTCTATCTGAAGTTTTCTTTGCTGTAAAAGGCAGAAAAATCAGGTTAGAGGCTTTGTCCTTATACATTGTTTCCTGACAATGTTTTTACCACGTTCACATTTGTGTCTCTTAAGTGAGTGTCTCCAGAACTTTCTGCTTTATAGATTGTTTGACAACATGAAGACAGATGCATCCTAACCTACACCAATTTCACAAGCATCAGTTTGCATGACAGGAGAAGCTACAAGAGTCAAGAAAGTGGGGTAAATGTTTCTTCCCAGGACAGCTGTTTCCACTTTGCTCTTTCCTGAAAAAAGATATCAGAGGTTTAGAGAAATCAAAATAACAGGTTCTGTAGAACTGTTACTTCTTTCAAGGCCCAGCTTCTTGAAGTTTTACCATCTCCTTCTATTTAACTCTAAGTAGACTGATGTCAAATTTCCTCCCACTGAAGCAAAACTTAAACTGACTTCCAGTGATTCCATTTACAAAAATCAATGGGCAATCATGAAAGCTGAAGACCTGTTGGTGAATTCATAGTATCACATAAGATGAAGCATAGAAAATGTGAAACATATTTTGCTGAGTTTTCTAAATTTAAGATTCCTCACAACCAGAACCTCTCAGACTTTGCAGAACATGTTTTCTCAGTAGAAAGAACTGTAATGGAAAATCTAATTCCACAAAAAAAACTATCTCAGGTAGGTCAGATTCCTCATTCTCAATCCCATTTCTTCACCCCCCCCACTTTTGACAAGTTTTTGCTTGACAAGAAACCTACAGTAATGGCAGACTGTATTTTACGCGTCCCTGGGCTCCATGTAACCAATATGTGGCTGTTGATGAAGTGCAATGTCAGCAGATTCGTTATCAGTGAATCACTAAAGGACAGAATACAACAACCTACGGTGATTTGAAAACTTGTACATGTGAAGCCAAGTGGATTTGGTTCAGCCTAGCTCTTATTTTTATCTATGTTTCTACTGCTATCATCTCAAAAATTAGTGTAGTCCTACATTTCAGTTTTATCAATGGCTTTAGTCTCTTGCTATTTAAACACTACTCTGCAGTTATTTTGGATAGCACTACAGGGGGAAGGAGTTTGACATTCTAAAGCAGAATTTAATCAGAACATGTGGACTGGAGATTTCAGAAAGTATTCTAGGACCTCTGAAAAATAAAAACAAAATCAGGACAAATTGTTTCTATCTTTCATCCAAAATGCAGCAAATTGAGATCATCAGCTAATGTAAATCAGCAGAACCCTACTGAATTCGTTATAGATCTTCTGATTCACATCTGTAGACAGTCTGCATAATCATGTTGTCACATGTAATAGTTATTTTATGCTCTCGTGGTTCCTCCTTAGCTAGATAGAAACAGATTTCCTGTCCCACAAAAATGTTAATGCATTTAGAAATGTCCCACTCCATGTTAGGGCAAGCCTAAGACTAGGCTTGTACATATAATATCTTTAAGTTGTTTTGTTCAGATACAAGTGGGAAATGAAACTGATTTTTNAGTTATAAGCCATTTTAGATAAAAGCAAATAAAAGCAGAGGGTGTTTTCTTAAGATGTTAGAAGGTTGTATTCCCTGTCCAACTTTGGCAGACAAAATGGGGAGAAGGACTCATGCCCAGCCTCCCCCAGGGAAATCCAAGTAATTTTCTATGACGGGTGATATCCAGTTTAACAAACAGTTTTATATAACATAAAATGGCTTTAGAGTTTCACTGCTTTCCTCCCTTACTCCTCAAACTTTTCCTAACAAAAAGCAGAAGACCTGAATTTTATCCTGTACTTCAAGATGGACTGAGACAGCATATGAACAGTGGGTCCCTACATCTGTTGAGTTCCCTAAACACTGAACAACTGGTCTCTTAATAAATTATGTTTGTTAGAGAGTATATAGGATAATTTAGGAGCATTCAGAGGTATTCTGCAATCTTAAAATTTCTGACTACTTATGCTATGTAACAACCACCCTCCAAAGAGAAGGGAATGGCTCAGTAAGTCACAGAATTGCCCGTGGTAGAGAGATTCAGGTTCAAGGCTTTGCTGTAATGGTGTTTTTCTCGTTGTTATACAAAGGGGAATAGCTCACTTAAAGGAGCGCTTTAAAATAAACAGCTTCATTAAAGTAGTCTGAGCACTTCATCATCATTACAGATTTTATTGGATAAATATAATTAGTGATCTGATAGCACTTCCATAATTTGGAATAAGTGTTTTTTACAGTATTGATACACACAGCTAAAACCAGAATTAGAATATCAATACCATTCCTGCTCCACCAGACTGCTTCAAAACCCTCTGTTATTTCCTACATATTGTATTAAATCAAAATCCTGTGCAGCTGGAAACTCTTCAAGGTCTTGTATGCTAGAAAATAACTGGCCATCCCATGTTTTTTCCAGCAACAAAAGTAATTGCCAAAACAGGCTGGCAAGCTTTCAGATCGTGACAGCTACCCCAAAGTATCAATGATCGTCATGCCTGTGCTCCTGGAGAGATAGGATAAATTTGCTGCAAAATTTCAAAAATCAGTAAATATTTTACGGCAACTATCATCTATCCCAGAGCTGTCTCTTGAAATGGTCCTACCAGTCAGCACTTGAAGATCCCAGAAATGCTACTGCTCCTTGTCGGTGAATTTTTACGGCATAAATCAACCCTCTGAAGGTAATGAAGTCCAGCGAATGGAGAAAAATAATGCTCTTTTTCTAAATCTGGTTAATGAAATTGGATTGCCTGTGTAAGATCTCTTATTTTAGAAGAATAAAACAAACTAAATGGAAGAAATATATATAGGTATTTTTATACATATATGGTTAAGCAACCAAATTAGATGATGGAGAAAAAAAACAAAGTTTAGGATGTCCAGTTCTTATTGTTCCCTGATTGCTATGCTGTTATCATTTAATTCAATACAACATTGTCCCAGAAGGCAGTGCTGGGCACACACGGGGTTAACATATGTTGCAGTGACTCCATCCCAGCAGCCTGGCTTTCAGTGAGGCCACTTGGCTCTGTTCAAAACAGCAGTGTTCAAGCTGACCACACCAAGATTGGCAGGAAATGCACAACTTTCTCCTATAGCCCTGATTTGATTGTAACAGGAAAAAAGAGCATAAAACTTTTAGAGAAATCTTTCTGAGTCTTACTGATTTCCCTTCTCCATATTATACAATATTTTGACTGAACTCCCAATTCTCAGAGCTATTCCTTTCCCTCAATGCAATTTCATCAGAGTGCTGTGATATATATTGGCATTTTTTTTGCTGACGGGGGGGTGACTTGTCTGTTTGAAGAACGTTGTGAAACTGATTTAGTTTTAATAGAAACATAGAATCATAGAATGGTTTGGGTTGGAAGGGACCTTTAAATATATCTAGTCCAACACCCCTGCAATGAGCAGGGACATCTTCAACTAGATCAGGTTGCTCAGAGCCCCATCCAGCCTGACCTTGAATGTTTCCAGGGATGGGGCATCTATCACCTCTCTGGGCAACTCTCTGGGAAGCTCTGGAGCTTCACTGTTTGAAAGATGTTTTTGTCTCTGAATCTTGACTCTCTTATTTGCCTCCTTACTCAAAGTCTATTGTTTTTAAGGCACAAAATGACATGAATATTTTGTAAGCTCTAAAGAGCGGAAGTACGTATAGGCTAGTGTTGAGGAGGGAATGAAAAAGTACTTTAGCACTGGGGTTAGATTCATATTATATAATTTTAGCTTTTAAATTCTACGCTGGTTGTTTCGGTTTCCTGAAGAGTCAGTAGAGCAAAAGATGGCCCCATTGGGGGTTATTCATCCTCTATGTATCATACTACTTATTTTAGAGAACTGGTTTTTAGGCAAGTATAGCTTGATGCTTTGGGTGATTTACCTATACTTTGTATTTTTAACACTCGTTACCCTCAAGAGAGGCTTATAGAAAAACTGATTTTTTTTTCTTCTATAAATCTTCCTGATTTATAGAAAGATTATACTAAGAATGTATTAAGGAGACTGAAACAATACTGTGGATGCTTAACAGAGGTTAGTAAAAAATTTGTAGAGAGCAATCAGATTCTTCTAAGAATTTTATGCATATCCATATTCTTAAAGTGTTTTAACTTTATAGATAGAATTGTCATACCTATGTTGATTTTGATTTGATTTTGATGTTTAATGAAATACAAACTTATGAGAATTTATTTACTTCAGCAGCAGCCTGTAGTCAGATACTATGCATGTATGTGTGTCTTTTTGCACCTGTAGCCACTATATACTCTCCCATGATACGTCTTACATTGACAGGAAACAATATAGTCACCACTTTTATTTGATTCCAACTGCTGCAGAAATTCAGAAAAAAGATTCATTTCTGGTTGATTTCCCTAATGTTGTGGTCCAGCACTCCAGCTTCCCCCATATGAAGTGGAAAGCAACATCATTTAATACATATTGTAGATTTTCTTCGGTAGTGGCCTTCGCACTGAGCTCAGGGAAATTTTATTGCCTCCCAGTGTATTACAAGAGCTTTAATTTTAAGAACACTTTGGATGGTTGATGTTCGAAGATTATAAGGACTGTAATGCAGTCATATCATTTATACCTTCTTACTGTGTTTGCTTAGCTATGTGATGCTTAAGGAGTGTGGTCCCTGGAGGAATTTGCTGATATCAATAATTGCTGGTTTTTTGAACTCTGACTTGGTTGGAATAAGTGAACATGAATTGCAAAAACAATGGCTAATTTTAGCAGAGCTGATAAGTCTGTGGCTTGAAAATAACCATAAAGATCCAGAACTTGAGGTAGTAACACAAAAATTGATTATAGCCACTCAGTGATGTTCACCTCTCTGCTATTTAGGCCAAAAGGATAGTGAGAAAAGTAGTTATTTCACTATAAGTGGCCACTTACTTAGAAGTCTTTTAGATGGGAGAAAGTACAGATGTGATTGTTTCTCAGAAAACCAAAATGTGAAAAAACAAATTTTATTCACTTCTGAGTTTTTTTCAGCTTTGGGAGAAATTCATTTTGACTTGGGCATTTTGACCTGTAATTTTACATAGCTAGCACTTCTGTTTGATCATAACTTATGAAGGAAATTAAAGTAGGGTGGTTTGCAGTCTGATTTTCTGTCATGCTGTAGTCTAAGACCACATCTTAATCTTTTTTAAATGAAAACTTTGCAGTACTGTTTGTTACCATTTGTTACTCTGGATATTCTTTGGTAATTGGCTCTGAAACTCAGCTCAGGGAAGCTACACAGTGTTAACTGCATGAACTATGTTTCTTATCTGTTATACGCATGTTCCCTTTAAACCTATGTATTATAAAAAATAGATTTTAATATGGTGAGAGAGAAGTAGAAATAAATGAGAAGATTTCAAACAATAAGCCATTATATGTTGAAAAATTTAGTTATTGTTTCCTAATTTATATATTTCTAGATTTCTATCTATGATCCGCACATTTCTTCCAATTAAGTGTATTATTTTGTTTGGGAAATAAAAGAAGTATTGAAATGTACAATTTCAGTTCTGGTCTGCATCCCATATTCCTCTAAATAGTCTTAGAAACCAAAAGGAAAAAAGATTTTCTTTCTATAATTATTTTCACTCTGCTGAGGCCATAGTACTAATAATATGCAGGTAAGTTCTCACCCCTCACCAGCAGTCTCTGCCATTCATGTTCATGAGTGTTTTCTAACTCATTTTTGTAGACCTTTATTTTTATCCTATGTAAGTTTCCTTTTCTGCATAAAACCATTGCCATCTATTAATTCCCCCTTATACTCCTATTCTAACATAGTGTCTAAATAAAAAAAAACAAAATAAAAGCAAAATTAGTGATCGGATATTTTAAAAGGTGTCAGTTTGTGCAATCCATCAGCACCATCAGATCTGGATGGAATGGACCCAGTGCATCCTACATCAGATCTAATGCACATACACTGTGCAGCTGATTTTCCTTTGCACAGCACTTAGATCAGCTCCTGCAACAGTGGGCAACCAAAGCCTACCAAAGGTAGCAGTATTGGCAGGAATGCAGCCAAAACAGTGCTTTTGACTTAAACAGATGTTTCATCAGCTGCAATTATTTAATCTCATTGATTAAACATATAGCCTATGCATCCTCCCTAAGATTTCAATCCTACCCTTGACTGCAGTGCTGGGTGTATTAGATTATATTCTCCATAGGGCAGAACATTTAGGAGATTATTTAGAAAAGGAAGACCAAATAAATTGCTAGTCCTACTAAACTGATAAACATTCATCATAATTGTACAGAGACTGTGGATGATGAGGCCTTGTTAGCAAAAACTCTAGCAATCTTTAACCACGTCCTGGGGTAGATTCTCTCCTGGCACAAAGATGGGGAATGTATCAGGAAACTTGATTCTATTTAATTTAAAATATTTTGAAGCAGTATCACATGAATAGTTTGCTCTGTTGGACATATCCATCTAGTTTCAGCTCTCCGTGACCTCCATGGCAGAACAGGGCTGCAAACTGTAAGAAACTGCGGTTTCCAGCAATTTTGCTGGTTAGATGCTTTGTCAAGGATGGAATTCAAGCACCTGTTTCTATTTCATAGACTAACAGGAATGCACAAGAGCACAATAGAAATGGCAGCCAGTACTTACCTGAAATGTATTTGTAATTTAACATACTGTAATAATTTCTTTGCCATTCCTAAATATTTTCCCTCAAGAAATAGTAGATTTGCCCTCAGCTAGGCATAGTTCCCCCAGAAGTTTATGATCCATGTTGAAAATTATAAAGTAGTGAATATTTAGCCCTTTTTACTCTCTATAGTAGAAATGCATTCTTTATAAAAGGATCTTAGTGGGGGAGGAATGCTGGAATTTTCTACTGAAGTGCTTTTAAAGCAAATATGCCTTGAGCTGTTATGGATGAAAAGTGTTTGTTAAATTATTTGATGTTACAAATATCTGAAATTGAGTGGGTGATTGATTTAATTGCAGTTGTCAAACTGGTTTTAAAAGCATATTATTTTTTTGTTCTGTTTTTCAGATCTGCAGAACAGTTGGATTCTGAACATAAAGAAAAGAAAGTGTCTGAATATACTAATCACAAAATGTAGCTTCTGGCTATGCCAAGGCATATTGTCAAGATGAAGTGCTGCATAATTTTCAGAACACTCGTTCTGGCCAATGCATTCCATTTCTGAATAGCAATGCCCCTGTTGTTCCAGTCCCTGCTATTTTCTGAATAGAAACACCCAATAATTGTGGTACTGTGTTGCTTTCATACATGCATAAGGCTAATACAAATAGGAAAATTAGCAAATAGCTTGGTGCTGCAAATTTGAGCTGAGCATCCTTTCCCAAATTGCCAAATCCTATCGGCAACAGGGGATCCATCAAACCATTCACCTCACTGTTGCATTGAAGCTTGCTGTTCTAGAAGAAAAGCATTTAGAGCAACACTTGGAATGTGATTTGCTTAAATCTGATTCTGTGTTGAAGTACACAAATCGACACTGCTAGGTCATTAGTATGCTATGATCCTGCAGGTCGCAGTGGTTTAAACTTGTAGCGTTCAGGGTTACCTTCTGTAATGGGTTTGTGTGGTGTGGGTTTTTTTTTGTAGCAGGGGAGGGGGCCATAGGTGTGGCTTCTGTGAGAAGCTGCTGGAAGCTCCCCCGGATCCAACTTGGACCTGCCTCTGGCCCAGGCTGAGCCCATCAGTGATGGTGGTAGTGCCTCTGGGAGAACAGATTTAAGAAGGGGAACCGGCAGGGAGTAGTGGGATTGGAACGTGAGAGGAACCCCTCTGCAGATACTGAGGTCAGTGAAGAAGGAGGGGGAGGAGGGGCACCTGAGGAGGCTGATGGCCCTGCAGCCCGTGGTGAGACGGCAGGCTGTCCCCCTGCAGCCCATGGGGGTGAGCGGGGGAGCGGAGGCTCCCCAAGATGGCCATGACTCCATGGGAAAATACGCGCTGGAGCAGTGTGTGACTGGAGAGCAGCCCGCGGAAAGGACCCACGCCAGGGAAGTT
>VYZV01038438.1:461690-588408 GCA_013401275.1 Pandion haliaetus | reverse complement strand
GAACTGCACAACCCATAGTAAACCCACTTACTGTGCAAAGTCAGATTAACTATATAATTTATGCACTGTACATCTGATACTTTGAAATGCTGGGTTCACAGTTATTTTCTCTTCTGCACATGCTCATAGATTTCTACTAGGTATTTCTTGGGTGCAAATCAACTGACTTTTTATTTACTTGTTTGCATGTCTCTCAATGATGAGACAGTTACCTGTAAAAAATTATTTTTGTTTGGGATCAGTGCATCAGCTGAGGTTGCATCCAAACCACTGAAGTCGGTGGAATGTTGGAGCACAGGGTCACACCAAATGAAGCTTTCTGCTACTGACAGCATCTGAAGAACATCAAGAAAAAGTTGAAAGCCTTGGTAAATACCCTTCAGAAAATAGCTGGCACTGCCGTATAGATTTCAGCAAAGGCAGTGGGGCCTGTCTGCCACAGAGTTTTCTTCATGTTATTTGGTGTAACAGTCCTCATGTGGAGCTCATAGTTATTAAAATAAATAGTGCTTCTAGAATAATATGTGGGATTCTGAACTCCATTCCTCAACTTTGGCTTCCAGTATCATCTAACAGTCTTACAGCAGATATTAAAATGTGAGACAGTTAACATACAAGAGGAACAAAAATAATAATTCCATAACAAGAAACATCACCATTAGCAATCCGAGTTTGCTGTTCATAAGATGTTTGAGAATTATTGGCATCAAATATGCACAGTCAGTCTATAGAGTCTAAAAGGAACTTAATATTCCAGAAGTACTGCCTTCCCTTGACAATACTGGACCGCTCTCAAGTGCATCCCAGTGAGTTCAGAAAGGTACACATCTTCTATGCAGACAGTGATACAGTCATTAACCTGTGATGTGACTGTGGCACAATGAAGACTATCATCTATAATGTTAACAGCTTTGAAGTACAGGTATATGCAAGGACCATAAAAGGAATTCCTCAGCCTTCCAGGCCTCGGTGGTCTATGTAACTGTGGTATGAGTTTATAGTCTGTTGTTGCTCTCTGGAATGACACGTAAAAAAGAGACAGAGCAAAATCAGCGTCAGTCCATTCACATGAAGGGCTCTTCCCACATGGAGAACCCTGCAGGTGCCAGTCCTTTTTTTAAGTCCTTGCACTTGTGTAATTGAGCTTACCAGTTTATTGTTTTGTCCATATGCCCTTCCAACTTCTGTTTCCACAGGGGTGGTGTTCTGCATGGGGGTACTTGTGTTTCCAAGACTTCAAGGGAGTATTCAAGTTATAAACAATCATGTAAATAAAAATACAAGTGCTTTCAGCAGTTCAGTCACAAAGTCTTAACATATATTAACCTTTATGAAAGCAAGGTGTTTACTTGCCAACATCTACAATTAGAGCTTTAACTACTTCAGTGTGCACAACATTTGATTGCTTGTATGGGATAGTATGAGAGCAGTCTGCCCACTGGGAGTCCTTTTGCTGCAGAACTTCTTGGGTTTAGAGAAAAGATTGTTTTGCACTACTTTGGATTAACAAGAATTTTATTTTACATAGTCAAGTCATTAAACAATTTGCATTCAAGGGGACAAGAGTATTTTGGGACATCAATCTAATTTTCTTAATTGTTTCATCTGGAAAAATAGAAGGGGAAGAATCAGAAACATTAAATGTTTCATTCTGATATTTTTAAGTAAAATCTTTTTACTTTGGATTTGGAAATGGCAGGTCAATTTTATATTTGGCTAAATTTTTACAGGAGCTGCAAAACTGTTAAATAAATTTAAGCATGGAACCAAACACCTTGGAAAAATCAGAACTGTGGAAGTTTTTAAATTTTCTTTTTTTTCATTGTGGCTCACTGAATCAGAAATCCATGACCCATTGTCTTCATGGGCTAGCTCTGGCCACTACGCGAAGATCCAGTAATACCATCTGCATGAAGCTGTGTCTTAGTCTCATGAGCTGGAGCTGGAGTCATTGTGGTTGAAGCTAAGAGATGCAAGTGGACGGTGCTGAATGATCCACTTGCAATAATAATTTGTCTGGAGCCCCCTTATGCTTAAACACAGACTTCCCATTAAGACCCACAATTGCAAATACTTGAAGAGATGTGAAAAGAACAACCTTTTTAAAATAATACCTCCTAAGTCTTACAGCTGCTTATGTCATAGAAACATACAGTATGAATTATGTTAGCACTCCTGGGAAAAGTCTGAGATTCTTGCAGTCTTTCACTAGGATCCTGCAGTTTAATAGCTTATTCGTTATTTATTTTCCCTCTTACACAAGTGTGTTAGCAACAGATATGAGAGGGGCTAGGAAAAAAAAACCAACAGAAACAATGAAGTGGAAAGACTTCTTATAGGCACTCCACATCAAAGGGTGTAAGACTGTAGAAAGCAAAACTGGAGCTTAGAGTGACTTCTGTCTACAAGAATGAAAATATTTGCAGTCTCACTTGCCATGTTTGTAGTCAGAAAAGCTACATGGAACCCATCCTCCTCCAAGCCAGTGTGTTCACATCTCATCTGTGTGAAATAAAGATCCCATTTTTGGCTTGCCTAAAGCAACTTTTCAGAGAAATAGAATAAGGTTATTTGAATAGGAAAGCCCTAATTTAAACAAGTAACACTCTGTACAACTCAGAGCTTTTTCAGCAAACTGAATTCATGAAGGAAGAAAAAGACTAAACAGAGATGTTTTGTCTCCTAATGAAACTCCCCACCATCTTTTAGGTCTAAATAAAATTTTCAAGGCATGAATTTAATAGAAAGACAGATTTTATGAAGCAAGTTCTTGTTTACTACCAAGTGATATGGCAAGCAGTTTGGTGACCTAGAAGTTATTCTTTATTGCATGATTGTATTGTGATCTTTCATATGCAAAACATGACCAGTGTCAATATGTTGTGTAATGGAAATACTGTCTTTAGTATAAACTGATTTTGCTAATGCTCTTATGTATTCACTGGTTGTCTACAACATGACTTAGATAGCAAGATTAAATAGAAAACACAGCATGGCCCATCAGCTACAACTCACAACCACAAAAATGGAGGTTAGGGTGTCATTCAGCTGAAAACTCGGTCTCTGCATACATACAGTTTGTGTGAGAATCACTGCACACATTTCCAAAGCTATCTAGAATATTGCCTCTGTATTGTAGGCAATAAGACAGAAGGTACAAAAAATGTTTTAAAAGACATGCTCGTAGATTCATTTGCAATGCTGACACAATTTCACCTACATTTTCCCCAGCTCTGAAGAAACTGTTGCCAAAGATTTGTGTCTGGTAATAAGCAACAGCAAAACATGAAAACATAATAATCCCAGCTCTGACACTGTGTCATGGAGTAATTTCCATAACAATGATAATTTTGCAAAGATCAAAAATTATTTAATGATAAAACACGTTCTCCAACAGTGAAAGCACCTGAAATGAAGGACAAATTCTTTTCTGTCTTGTATTTTATTTATTAAGTTAGTTAGTTGAACATATCAGTGAAGTACTTGAGAACTCTCAAAGAATACATAGTAATACTTAGAATAAAATAGTTACAGCTGAAGATTTTAAGTTAAGCCTATGCTGAGATGATTTGCCAGACTTATGCTGAGGAGCGAGCTCACAGCTCACAAGCTGTTATTGATAGGTTTGTGGCAAAAGATGTTGGTACTTTAACCTCTGGTTTTGTTTCTCCTTTTCTTTAGCTATTTGAGGTCCTACCAAGAGCTATAATAGCTGGGGGGAGTGGGGGCCGGGGGGAAGCTGGAATACAGCAGCGTCTGGCAACAAATATCTCTTCATTGGTATACTCCAAAGTTGGAGATGAGCAAGGGAGCACCTATGCTTGGGAAAATCCCTGGATACCAGTTGCATTAACTCTGAACCCCATCATGTTGCTGTGACAGTAGGGAAGAGCCAGAGCAGAACCAGTCACACAGCAGAAGGTTTTTAAAAGCTTAGTGGACTTAATGTCATGGGAAGGTCATGAGCAGTGAGCTGCCACACTGCACTCTGAGACCTTTCTCCTACTGTGAACTAATGGCTATGTAAGGTACAAGGCAGTGGAAAATCAGGCTCTAAAGCTATCTTTCATTAAATGCAAAATGTTTATATTTTAGCCAATTAAAATATCTCTGTGTGCTCAAATAATCTGTAAATCCAGGATCTTGAAGCCTGTCCAAAACCAATAAAAAAAGCCAGTACCTGCAACAAAGACGTCACAAGTCAAGGTACATTAAATGTGCTGCACAGGTCTACATAATGAACACATTTGGGTGGGATTGCTTCTAGGTTCGCAGATTTGGCCTGGCTTGAGCAGGCTTAGCTCACTTCATTGGAAACTGCATCGTCTTACATTAGGGTTGGATCTTCTTCCTGTGCTTCTCTGGTTTTCTTCTAAGCATAATTATCACACATACTTGTCTTTACACCCAGGTCCAACTCCCTATATTCTCCTTAATCATTCTCACTAAAGCAAATAACCCTCCCCAATCTAATGTAGGTAAAATTACATTTCATTACTTCACAACTGAGCCATGAAAGAGCCATAAAATGTTATTTTTTTATGCTAGAAGCAATGAGGAAAACACTGAATAATACTACTTCTCCTCAACAGTGCTGGCATCTATAGATGGATGGGGTTCATGGTGCTGCATGTGTGCAGATCGTCAAATACAGAACTGTGAAGGGGGAAAATTCAGATAACCTAGGAGAGACTGAACTACTATGATGACAGTACTTCTGCAGGGTTACCAAGTTATTTTTTCCCAGTGGAAATAATGCCAAAGACAAGAGAAGATGTGTAGATAAACATCTCATTGATGGGGACAATGACTCTGTAAGTTTGTTCTTCAGACATCCACTGTTTTATCTCCTGCTCCTTCATTAAAATTTTAACTTGAGTGAAAATAAGCATTTGTGAAAGTTGGTGGAGACTTGAAGTTCTAGGTTCCACTATTGTATGGCCTTTTTATGCTGCCAAGGTGGCACAAAAAAGCACAAAGCGGGGAAGGAGCAGCCTCCTGCTAACACCATCTCAGGTGAAGATGTTCTGGTTGGAGCCCAGCACGTGGTTCCAGGTCAGACTTCTTTCCAGTCTCATAGAGACACATGACCCTCAGGTGACTGCCCTGCTAGCTTACATGCCAAATATGCTAAGTATAAGATGTGGAGAACACTTATGTAATATTTATGGTATTTTTTATTAAAATTTAGTAGAAAATAGTAACTAAGGAATACTCTGAAGTAGCTCCCAATCTATTCCTAGTGCTGGGCAATCATTTTCTAAATTAGTGTTTTCCATTTTGAAAATGCTGATTCATCAGTGGGAATATGTCAAGGTGGCTATTTCATACTGGAAATATCTGTACTTAGTAAAAGGAAATTTGGTTAAGGCTCATTGCAAAGGTTTTGGAATGGTGTAATTCTTATTTATTACTCTTCTTTCAGAAGAGCTCTTATTCTTTAAAAAAACAAACAAGCAAAAAACTGAATGGATTTTTTTTTTGTTTTAACAAAATTATATATTTCTATTGACTTGACTTTTTTGTTTTACAGGACTTTACAAATTCTCTAATTTTTTCCTCCCTCCAAACCTGGATATGTTTCAAAATGTCAGAATTTCCTGTGAAGCGGAAGTTCCAGTCCTGCCACAGCCCTGTCTGTGGAGCCTTTAGAATGGGGAATGATGGTTAATCTCTGTAATTACCCCAATAAACCCAAACTTGCAGGAAAGAGAAAAAAGTACAAAAAAAAAAAAAAAGAGAAGAATTAACTTACACAGATTTTTAATGAACATGTTCTCAATAACTCAAGCATACATGCAATTGTCCCTGTAACAGAACTAGTTCTATTTACATACAGGAGCTTTCTAGCCATAAACCGGTGTCTGCCCTCTGACACTGTTGTATGAAGGAGACATCGGTGGTATGGTACAAGCCATTCTTCTAGTCACTTTTTTCAGCAGATTGGAGTAAGAAGATAAACATTGTTTAAATCTGTGGCAAAAATAATCACTCATGAAATTGTGGAATCTGAATGTAACCATTTGGGGCCTTTTAAAGCTGTCTTGCTTTGCTTGACTACTATTTCAATCGCGCATTATTGCCATACGTAAATGTTCATCTACAAACTTGGAAATCCTGGTTCTATTTCTGAACTGAGTGTCTCTAATTTATTCACCCAAAGTCTGAGTCTTTTCTTTCTCAAGTAAATTTAACAAATGCTTTCTCTTTCTTTCTCTCAAATCCCTTTTCAGAAGATTAAAAGAGGGAGTATCTAAAGAGGATGTAATGTTATAAGGCATTCACCTACTTAATAAGATTGATCCTGCCTAAGATGACTATTCAAGCCATCTGACCAAATAACTTTTCATTTCTAAAAATGCCTTCGTCAGGTTGTATACAGTGAGATGGACAAAGGGAGAGAGATGTGTAAGCAATAGTACATACAGCCAGGTAACTTCTGGTAGACTAAAGACCAGAGAGAGAACTGCAAAGATTAGGAAGAAGGTTCTGTGCTACTGTAGCTTTTCTTTAAAGTCAAAAAGGAACCAAAAGAAAGTTCATTACTTTATTTATTCCAGGAATGTGTAAATCTGGATGCACAAAGAAGTAACATACTATCTACATAAAACATTCCCATTTGCTGGCTCCTCCCATCTGGATTTACTGGATTACAGCCAAAGAGTTTTAACTGCCAAATTTTTCTCCAACAGAAAATCCATCTGAGCAGAATTTAATATTGGCAGAGGATGTTTGGAGACATGTGTGAAAAATTAGGAACCCTTTAAGGGAAGAAGTCACCCAATTAAAAATGTGCAGAAAATAATCTATCATACATTCCCATCAAATCCCTTTTGATTTCAAGTACCAAAATAATGACTGGATCAGACCCCAGTTGAGTCTAGAGCTGGCTGAACTGTTAGTTATGGATTTACCATTCTTTTTGGAGAGAGAAAAAGTCTGAATTGAGCTTTTAAATGTTTTTAGTTTGGCTTTTTACATACTTTCTTTGTGGAATACCTTGTACAAATAATTTTTAGCCCTTTGGCTCTTTGAAACAGCTTCCTTTGAGCATTTCAGCACATTTATCCATGTTGTGTGTTTGTACTTTCAAGTACTGTTTTTCCCTGACTGGATGACTCAAATTTAAAATGGAATCATAAATCAGGGAATAAAAATAACAAACTGTAGCATATTCTGTTTCAAGAGAATAATCACTTTCCTAAAATGTATGAAACATTTGTAACCACAGGCATTTGGAGGAAATGCTAAATAAGGCAACAGATTAATAATAGTACTAATTAACAAATCACATTCTTCAGCTTGTTAACAACCATATTTGCTAATTAAGAAAGGTTTTTTTGTCTTGCTTTGTAAATACTGACTCAATCCTACCACAATATGTGTGGTACTGGACCTGCAGAACAGAAATCAGAGAGGTAGAATTTTTCTATTTTGTAGAGAAAAACAAAAAACTGCAAAATAATTCTTTGAGGTTCCTTTTTTGCCCTGAAATAGAGCTGTTTAATTTTGTAATTATTATCAAAACACTTTCTTGTTTAAAGAAATAAACCACTTTTTTTAAGAAAGAAATCAAAATAATTTCCTTATTTCCAAGGTAAATATTTAGTTTTCAGCATTCTTGAATAAAAATCTTTGGGTGGCATTCATTTGACCAGCTGTAAGAATCACAGTCTTAAATACATATCTTTGAATATGATGGAGTTAGAAAAAATGCTTAACTCAGATTTGGCTACAGACAAGTATTTCCCCCCCAAAAAACCCACCCCTCCCAAACCTGTCTTTTTTGGAGTAGGTTTGAAATTACTTCACATATTGAACTCTTAAATTTGTGATTACTTGTCAGTTCAAACCTGAAGTATTCCACGTATTTGGCCCAACCCCACTTCTGAAGCATGCCCCAGAGAGAGAGAAATGATCATATAGTATTTAATTCTCCATGTCAGTAAAGATTTGAGTTCCATTATTTCATCCTTAAATATATCTCTCTTATCATAGCTGCAGGGTGTGTTACAAATACCCTTTACTCTGCTAATCAAGAAGAATGTGTCTATTATTCTTCACCTTTCTTTCATGGAGAGTGCTGTTTCTGGGTGTATGCAAGCAAAATGTTCACTTCACCAGACATATCACTGGAAGTCTGAACAGAAACAGCCCAGTGAATTTTCAGCCTTGCGGTTTCTGTGATTGATTAAATAGAGATCTATGCGTTCCAGAATGAAATACAAACAAAACCACGTCCTCCAGGAGCATCTTCTCTATGGTGTAATACAGAGCTGAGAAATTATTCTGATATTTGCTAATGAGAATTTAGTAAAGATCTTGTCTTCACTGGGAAGCTGCTGGACCTCATGAGCCTCAGGCATAGGCTGTCACGTACGGCATCCCAGATGCAACCAGTGAAGATAAAATAACTTTATAATAAATATAAAATTAGTAGGCCATATTCCTATATTGGTAGAACTAAAAATGAAAATTAATTTAGTTTCTTTTACCTTGTGCAAGTTGTGGTATACCTGTCAACCTTGTGTTTGATTTGGTAACTTGTTACAATATTTCTCATAGAATCAAAGCACAATTCGGGTTAGAAAGAGCTTCTGGAAGTCATCCGGTCTAATCCCCTGCTTAAAACAGGACTAACTTCAATATTAGATCAGGTTGCTCAGGGTCTTGGCCAGTTGAGCTTTGAGTACCTGCAGGGATGAAGTCTCTGCAAGCTCTTTGGACAACTTGTTCTGGTGTTTGGCTGCCCTCAAGGAATTTTTTTCCTAATTGGAATTTCCTTCTTGCAGTTTGTCTCTATTGCCTCTTTGGCTGCTGACCTCTAAGAAGAATGTGTCTCCATCTTCCACCCAATAGGTAGGATGGCAATTAGATCCCCACTTTTGGCCTTCCCCCGGCTGAACAAACTCAATTGCCTCAGCCTCTCCTTGTAAATCATGGGCTCCAGCCTTTTAACCGTTGTAGTGGGCCTCTACTAATACATGTTACAATTTTCACATTTTCTGCAATTTCTTAGAACTGCTACCCTGAAAAATCCCAAGCCCTTGAACTTAAAATACATTTTTGTTTGTGTAATTGCCAGTGCATTTGCTGTAACCTGATCATCCCAAAAGAGAACTGCTTGAAAAATGTAACCAGCTTTTCTAGTCATCTGGTCTGTGGAAGAGTGGATTACTCCATCAAGGCAGCCAAATTTAACAAGGAAAAGAACCAGATTTAGCAACCATATCGAAAGCAGACGTTGTTTCAAGAAACTTAAGACTCCTATTCCATCCAGATACCAGCCCAGGCGGACAGCAGAAGCAAGTTCCTAACTCCCTATTTAAAGGTGGATAGAGAATGTATTTCTCATCTAAAACTGTTTAAAATCCAAAAATAGTAATGAGTGTGTGCATAGGGTTAAAAATTACATATACATTTCTGGAGCCATGCCAGGGAAGAGCGATGACAGTGTGATCAAAATTAGGGCACTGAACCTCTTCTTGCCAGAAAATATTAGGAGTTAACACAAAGTATAGAAGGCATGACTGGGATTAAAATACCAATTCCTCTTTGATTTCAGTAGAATGGCACCAAGGTAGACTGGCAGATTTCTCTCCCTGAAAAATCTTAACTGCATGTTCAAACCAGAGGACATCCTCTGATCTCAGTCCTACTTTCATGTTCATGGGAACTATCTAAAATAGTGTAGCAGAACCTGGGCCTGTGCTACTGGCTTTATCCACCACTTGCTCTTGCATGGGGAAGCCCCAGACTTAGTGTCAATCCAAAATCAAGCAAGTTATGAACTGAAGTGAGGAGTAAGCACTGTCCTGAAGGCCGGGGTGAGTGCCTGCCATTCCCACCAGCCCTTCTGCAAATAGGTCAGCGGCCAGTTTGTGCTCCCTGCCTGGCCATGAGCACAGGCTGCCAGCAGGGAGTGAGTCAGCTGAGCTGCAGTAGCCCTGCACAAGCTTGCAGTCAGTGCTGAGTGCCTGCTGGTTTCCTTCTCTAAATGCTTCACCACCTCTCTGCAGTGGGGAGAAAGTTAACCACGCTTTCCAGAGGGTTCAGGGATGGGTGTTCATTTCTGAGGGACAACTGGGGACTAGCAGTCTTGGCTGCCTGCCGGTGGCTGTCGTTTTTCTGGGAGGGAGAGCTGAGCAAATTCCCCAACCCCAAAAGCTCCGGCCGTGCTCTGAGGCTGATCCGGTGCCAATACGCTTCCTGTAGCTGATATATTTTTATCTCATCCTCCTAATCAGCCACACCAACAACTGCAACACCAGCTGCAGGGAAGAAGAGAACCTCTGCCGGGTACGGGGCTGTTTTTCATACGTAGCAGTATTTGACTTGTTTATTGAAGGAAGTGGGGTTGATTAGTCATGTCACAGGACTCCTGCCATTTTAGGGACCAGTGGGAAAGAATCCTTTCCCACCCCTTTAGACCAGGTGTAACTACTGAGGCAACAGGCACAAGGAGGAAGTCAACAATGTCTTAATCGAGCTGGCTTAGTAGTGGCTTAATCTTACTACATTTCCAGGATTTCTGGATTTACACCTAGAAAGCAAATCCAATATATAATGTAGATGATTAAGACAAATACTATTATAAAATAATATAATATATTATAGAAAATATAATAATATCAATTGTTATTATATTTTAGAACTGAATATGTAGGCAAATATATGTAGCTAGCTGGGCTGCTAATGCCCAGAAATTCTTCCTGTACGCATTGTGCAAAGGCAAGACTTTTCTCCTGCTCTGGAGAGCATGCAGCAAGTGTTGTCATGGTTAGTATCTGCCCTACTATGTATGTATTATGCTATTGAAGTGCATATGTGCAACATGTCCATTATGACCCAAACATTTCAGATTTACATGACCCATGCCCAAGAAAAAGACAAAGCAACTATGGTTCCAGCCATTTAGTTTATTTGGAGAAAGAGCCTCAAGGCTCTTCCTGCATGATTCTGTTAGTTCCTTGCTGTTGAGCTGGTAACATTTTTGATCTTTCTTTCTTTCTCCTGTTAGCCTTCCCACTCTGCCTGTTTTGTTTTAAAAAAGAGTTACTGCAGAAGTTTCCAAAGAATAATATCTGGGGAAATACTTGCGTTCTCTGGAAGCCAGTATCATTAAATACCTGTGGATTTACTTCAAAGGAGAGGAAAGTTTAAATACAGAAACACTGGCAAATTAGCTCATTTCTATTTTTTATCTGCCTATTTTAGATTTGTAGCTACAGAGAAACCTTAATGTAGGGCAAACTTTGGCTTAAGGAGGCACCATTATTTGCTATGAGATGAGGGTCAGAAACATGCTCTGGGAACCATTTGTCAATAAAACCCTGATAAAACTAGGAAGCTATTCATGTGGTTTGTATTCACACTAAGTCTTTTAAAGCACTATTTATCATGGTGATAGCCATCAAATAAATCTCATAAAGGGACAGTTTCAAAACTAAAATGTTGAGTTGGAGCATCAGACACTCAGATGAGCCATGTTCTGGGAAGACACTAGTAATGTCTCATAGCCACTTAGTGAAGGAAAGCATATGGATTCATGTAAATGAACTTTACTACACAAAAGTGATGTACCGAGCAAAGTAACAAATTATGCTTGCCACCTGTTCAGCATGAAAAGATACCTTGAAATTAGAGGAGGGTGAGAAAAGGAATCAGATGTAAAGGATACTTTCGCTGAAGATGGTTTGCAGTGGATTGTTGTCCCTGGAGAAAGATAGATATGTCTTACCCAGGCAGTGATCCTGCACACAGACAACAGTTGCAATGTTAGCACCATGTATGCTTTTCCTGGTATGTTTAAAATATTAAGCAGCAGAGCAATGGGTTGGTCATGGGAAGAAGAGAGCCAACAGGAATTGTGGCTTTGAGACAGCAAGAGCTCTGAGGCCGGGAAAGTTCACAGCAAGTCTTGAGATGGGTAGTTAACAACCCCATGCAATGCTACAGGCTTGGGGAAGAGTGGCTGGAAAGCTGCCCGGCAGAAAAGGACCTGGCGGTGCTGGCTGACAGTTGGCTGAATATGAGCCGGCAGTGGGCCCAGGTGGCCAAGAAGGCCAACGGCATCCTGGCCTGTATCAGAAACAGTGTGGCCAGCAGGAGCAGGGAAGTGATCGTTCCCCCTGTACTCGGCACTAGTGAGGCCGTACCTTGAGTACTGTGTTCAGTTTTGGGCCCCCTCACTACAGGAAAGACATTGAGGTGCTGGAGCATGTCCAGAGAAGGGCAACGAAGCTGGTGAGAGGCCTGGAGCACAAGTCTTATGAGGAACGGCTGAGGGAACTGGGGTTGTTTAGCCTGGAGAAAAGGAGGCTGAGGGGAGACCTTATTGCTCTCTACAACTACCTGAAAGGAGGCTGTAGCGAGGTGGGTGCTGGTCTCTTCTGTCAGGTGGGTGGTGATAGAATGAGAGGAATGGCCTCAAGTTGCAGCAAGGGAAGTTTAGATTGGATATTAGGAAAAATTTCTTTACTGAAAGGGTTGTTAGGCATTGGAACAGGCTGCCCAGGGAAGTGGTTGAGTCGCCACCCCTGGAGGTATTCCAAAAGCATGTAGACAAGGCACTTCAGGACATGGTTTAGTTGGCATGGTTGATGGTTGGACTCGATGATCTTAAAGGTCTTTTCCAACCTAAATGATTCTATGATTCTATGATTAATGAACTGGGTAGGTAGAAGACTTTGACCCTCTTGTTCTCTCTGTTTTTTTCCCTATTGAAAAACATCAGGCTTACTCAGGCTGGCTTGGCTTTTGGCTTAGAGAAAGGCCTGTCTTCTCTAAGGTAATGAGATTGCTTGATTTTCTCGGGGGGGGGCTTCACCAAAAGAGTCAGTGCCAGCTACTATAGCACTTTCAAGGCTAGTCTGGTTCAAGGCTCTGTGGAGGCTACTCAGAGGAGGCAAGCTGCACGGTTCCCTGGCTGGTTCTTTTCCCAGGCCAGGAGAAGAGCCAGCACAGACCCCTTCTAGCAACTGTGCAAAGAAGGAAACTGGAAAGGCTGGTACCCAGCATTGTTTTAAGTAAAGGTCTCTTAGAAGAAAGAGAAGCCAGCAGTTTCCTGCTCTGTTGCCGTTGGATGAGTGAGCTCAGCTTTTCCTCTTGCTCGTCTTTTGCTCCTTTGTCTTCCCTCTCTCCACACCTCAGTTGTAGTCCCGAGTGCACCAACAAGCTCGAATTGCCCCCAACCTTTCCTCCTATTCCAATAGTCCCTCTTGTCTCCTGTTTCAACAATATTTTCCCCATGACATCCCCTGAATCCAGGTTTATGTAATATAAGTAAAGCAAATGAGTCAGAAAGAAATGGAGCTAACAAGCCATGCATCTATCATCACACCCTCCCTCAATTTGTCTCTGCTATTATACCCCACAAACTTGACCACTGTTTGTCCTTTCAGCTTGCAAGTTATTAAGGCCAAGAACTCTATCTTTACATGTGTTTGGGAAGCACACCATTCAGTGGGGACCTAATTTTGCTTGGGGCATTGCTATTATATTTATTACAGTAATTGAGGGTCTCAGGTGTGCTTTGGCTGGAGTTGAACCATAAAAGAAAGCAAGCCTGTAGACTTTAAGCAAGGCAGAAGCTTACTCAGCCCTGACAATGGAGTTTCTCACTTTTGCCAAAGACAAAATAACAGTTTATATTTTTCTTTCCTGAAACAATACAGCAGCTTCCATGCAGGAAAACCCAGGGGTTCTAGCCCTAGGTTTTCCTTAGTGAGCTGGGCACAGAGCTGAGAAGTACCCTAGGGACACCTCCATACATCCCTCCTGGTATACCTGAAAGCCATATGTCAAGAACTCTCTAACACCACGTACTGCTTGGCAGTCAGTTTTTCTCTGTCCCGGGCTTTACCTTCCAGGCAGAGTACCTCGGCAAGTCCACGTAACACCTAGCCAGCTTCTTCAGAGAGCTTTTAACCCCAAATGGGGGTCTTCCTTCATATTTTTACTATGCACCCAAGTACAACTGGAATTTCTGCTGATTTAATTTAAGAGCCTTGCCTCCAAGGCAATTAGACAGTCTAGCATCAGGTTTTAGGCAAATAAATTCTTTTGACCGTACATGTGCATATATTTGGCAGGAGTGGTGCACCTATTGCTCTGCTGGGCAGCTATCTCAAGCCTGCACCTTGTAGACTAAGATATATTAGGTGGCATTTACCTTTGTACACTGGCACTGGTCATTTGTATCCATGTATATGGCAGAACTGCCTGAGCAGTGAGTGGCAGCTCCCTTTCTGTGTAATGATAGGGGAGCATTTTAAGATTTGTCTAACAGTCACAATCGCTGGCTTCACTCGGTTTCCAGCTTCAAGCTTGGGGCTGTCAAGCTGTCAAGCTGTTTTAACACAGCAGAAAGTATCAAGACAGAGAACTAAGATGACGGGAAAGCACAAACAGCTAGCAGGTTCATTAACTCTCAGACACTTTCTGGAAATCTGGAAATAGGGCTGTGCACTAACCTTGAATTAGGGAGATTTGACTTATTCCCATCTCTTTGCCACTGCCACAGCACATGAGCCTGGCAAGAGGTTTCATTTCTGTTTTACCTCCTACCCATGTTTGTCCTGTAAATAACCAGGCCTTGTTACTCAATCCCCATAAAATTCCTGTTAGGTTAACTTAATTTTCAAATATGAAAACACATTCACAGAAAGGCTGTAAACTGATCTGAAAAGCTTGAATGGAAATGCCATCCCCACACTCTTACCAGCCTAACTCAGATAGGTATCTCTGCCTGAATGATTTCACAAAGTGATGTGGCAAATCAAGTCAGAGAACAGAAAATTGGAGATTTTCGTTTCTAGATGTGTTCTCAGAAGATTGGATCCTTGTCCTCATTCTGCTGTCATAGCTAGCATTGTCCTGAGGAAAATGATAGACTGAGAACCAGACACAGGAGGAAAAAGAGGATCTTGCTGGCACAGCGAGCAGTGTCAGCACTCAGCTTGGGCAGGACCTGTTTTGGCCTTGTCTGTCTCTCTTTTGGAAAAGACAATTGGGTAAAGGGAAGGAGCTTTGTAGAACTTTTCAGAGTTTTTCAATATTTAAAATGTCACAAAACTAAGCTAGCATGGGAAACATTTGCACCTTAATTGCATTGCATTTTCCACATTTGATCAATGATTCATCATATTTAGTTTCTTCTTTGACACTAGTTAATACCAGATGTTTCGGAAAAATGTGCAAGTAACTCTGTAAAGTAGATAGTCTAAGGTTAGCCTGCCCAAGGCAAGTTTCTTCCTAAAGCCAGGCATCTGGCTGATGGCCTGGCCCATGAAGGTTTGTTTCCCTACAGTGTTGGTTCAAACAAAGATGCAAGGATACACTGATTCCATAGATTACTATTCACTGCACTCAATTATTTGTTATTCCAAACAACAAGATATTAGAAACAAAACAGGAAGGAATGTTTTGAACTGTCTTGTTTTCTAATGTACCCAGATGAACCAAGGCACTGGAGAATTATTTTAAGTGTTCTTCAGAAGGTGTTGTAAAAGAGTGTGAGGCCTGGAAGTAGTGTCGGTTGCATCCATTTTTTGGGCCTTGCCTCTATTTTCTACATGCTCCCCACTCAAAAGAAAATGAATAGTCAGAAGAAAGTTTGGGTAGTCTTCATAGTTTTCAGAGTCTGGGTTCAGTCAAGTACCTGAAAGCTAATGTTTATTTGGCATTTACATATACCCCATATTTCAGCAGATGAGGTACCAGTAAAACATTCTCTCGCATAAAGATTTCCAGCTCTCTGACTTCTGGCAGTGGCCAAAACCCCTGCAAAACCAGCTTTTCTTGTGATATTTTGGCCTTTTTGTTCCTGGTCCCAGGAGTAAATGGCATGTGGAAACAACAACTAAAAACTTAGTCACAAGAATATTTCAGGTAGTTACAGTCTACCTTCAAAACAGGGTCCTCTCTAAAAATATCCTTAGCTGATGACACTGACAGATCCTGGGGTATGTCTTCTGGATGGGGTAGCTCTCTTCAGCTAGTTGCTTCCACTGCTTGTGGCTGACTGAAGTGTCTCCATGTATTTTCTAAAAGAGAAACATTCAGGTTACATTTGGGTTTAAACGTTTTCACTGTAACTGTTAAGAGTTTGTTTGCTCTTTCATAGCTTGCATCTGTCTTAAAAGACATCAGCCATATTTGTATGCTCTTCCTACTTACCTCTTTCAGCCAGTATATTCCTGAAGACAGAACAAGAAAAAAAAATGCCCCTTCTCATGTTCTCAGTCCTTCTCACAAATTCCACAACAATAATGTCCAACCTTTTGATACTACTGTAGCCTTTAGAGGATCATGTCTGAGGACACCACAAAGCCTGAAATACCTATTGGTCAGTAGCAACAGTATAACTGGTACACCCTTGCCTACGTACATGCTCTCGGGAGCATGGCTTGTCTGCAGTAAAGCCATATTAGTAATTCTCAGTTCTTCAAGGCATTTTCTATGACTTGCCACTGTGGCAAGACCCCGTTTGCTTGTGTAAGTAAGTTCACTGTAATCTCATTGTAAGTGAACTGTGTATAAGTTATTTCATGGACTACAGTTGGAGTCACAGTTGGCAAATCATTTTGCTCTCACAAGCTAGTGCAGAATCAAACATAGCCAAGCTAGGCTGAGAACTGAGCTAAAAGGATTAGCAAAGATGGCAAAGATGGTTTGTAGCCACCTTTCTGCCCCTGCCCGTTACCCTGTACAGAAGCTGCTGTTAGGCCACAGGCACAATATCATAGGCATTTAAGGTTCAGTGCCTTTGTAAAAGATTAAGAAATGTTGGAGGAACACCAAGATATTTAGGACAGTTAGATCAAGAACTGGTTCTAAAAGTGAATTTAAATTCATTTGGGGTGGAAGTGCATGTCTTGAAAAGCAGCACCTGGTCTACTGGTGGCAGATCTTCCACTGCTAGATCATTTCTGTGAGATTTTTCAACATCTACTGATTCAACAGCCAGACTGGGAGTGGAAAGGACTGGTAAATAGCAAGCAAGGTGACAGGAATTTTGTTCTACTCCAGATTCTGATCAACTGCCTTGAGTTTCTCCTGCATTAAATATTTTGAAGCCTCAGCCACCAGTCGGGAGTTGGGCAGAGGCAGAAAGCCAGCTGCGCAAAAATTAATGAGATGCTGAGCTAGGAGGCTGATGTCCCCTGCCTAGGTAAGGCAAAAAGATCAACTCTTGTCATCACCCAGGGATTTTTTGGTGTAATACAGCCTTTGGGATTTATAATTCAGGCTACTTGGGATAATGTTATTCTGTCTTAGGCTATAATGATCTCCCAGTGTGGAAGAGTTACAAAGAGGGCAGTACATAACGTACGCATTCATGTTTTCCAAGCCAGTTAAACAAGCTTTCTTTTGTTTTAGAAGGAATCTATTCAAACTTTGGCAGAGCAAATCAATAATTGTGTGTTTCCTTTCTTCCTCCCACTTGGAATCCAGTCTGGATCACACTCAGAGATGGTGCAGGGGGAGGAGAGAAAGGGACCTCCAAGAAGTGAAATACCTCCCATCATTAATTGAAGCAAAATGATCCCATTTCATGCACTGCCCTCCACAGCTACTATATTAATGTGGCACTTCACCCTGTAACAACAAAACAGAGAGGCCATCACTTACCCTGCTGCAGTCCCAGCTCTGGCTCTTCTCTGAGTTTTTTTTTATCCATCCTACCCAGACAGACCCTCGGGCTGTGGTCCCATGGGGCCATCTGCTCCAAGGCCTGATCCAGATTTCTGGCCTTACTGCTCCTCCTGCCACTGACATCTGCTCTATCTCCAGCATGGTTTGGGTGTCACCGGCATCCTGCTGTGCATTTCACAGGACACTGGTTTGTTCTGCACTTGCACCGGCAGCTAACTGGAGCTCTGCCCCATTAGCAGCATACCAAGCCACCAGTTTCTAGCACTGTTTAACTGAAATGAGCTGAATCCTGAAGAAACGAAGCAGGCTGCATGTAAAACAGTGACTAAATTTATATAAACTTGCCAGTGGCTTCCAGTTGGTAGGAGGTGAATGGAGATGGAGGATACAACGCCTGGGAATGCAGACTCAAGGAAATGTGGGAAGTTATTGTAGGACTCTCAAAAGGCAGAGTCTGCTCCCCAGACTTTAAATGAACCCTAACAATAAAATAGGTGGGCCAGAAGCTTTCTTACATGAAAACCTGGGTTTTAATCAACTGCCTCAATAAAGTAAGCAGTCCCATGTGCAGAGTTCATATGAGCCTGATCTTTAGAGGATTTTGTTAATAAGGTGGTGAGCTCTGACTAAAATCCAGATAAAATCCTCTAGGATAAACCTTATCATGACCTAATCCTTTGCCTCGTTTTAGTCACTGAATAGTCACACTTTGACTTAGTGGCAAGTTAAAAAAAGAAGTACACTCACCTAGCACAAAGGCAGAGTAAACTGCTGTTACTCATCTAACTCTTAAAGATTAACTCTTAAAGGTTAGCATCACTGACCAAAACCCTCGCCCTCAATGCTGGGGAAAAAAAAAAAAAAGAAAAAAGCCCAGTAACTAACAAAGTTGTACTACACCAACACCAATCCTTTCTTAAATTTGATCTCTTGCAGGTTGGATTCTCAGTCCGTCTCCTTGGTCTGTTTATCCCTGAAGTGTAAACCTCTTCAGCTCACCTCATTCCACTTTGAGAGCTAATTCCACGTGAGTCATGGTGCTGGAATGCCAATAAATATGGCTGTCACCATGCCCCAGCTTGTTGCTGCAGATCATTTTGGCACAAAATTAGGCCTGTTCTTATCTCTGTTTGTGCAGCTCTTCTCAAAAAAGGAGCTTCGGGCCTGGCTGTGGCCTTTGGGTGCAAAAACAGGAGAAAGATTTCAAAACAACAGAAATAATTCATACTTTGTTGAACCAATCTACAGAGAGAGATGGACTTTCTAGCTTATGAAACCCTCCAAAGTGAGCAAGTCCATGCTTCCCTCTATGAGGACTACTCTCCATTTCTGCTAAGTCAGGCAAAGTATTGCTACTTGCTAGTTGTGGTAAGATCAGAAGAGGGCCTAATATGACTGATACTAGACAGGGCTCTGTTTCACAAAATCTGTTCCAATTACGTTTGTGTGGTTAAATTTGTTGCTCATGAATTACTTATGGAAATAAGAGCTGAATACTTAATAATCCTATTTCCTTCCTTCCTTCCTTCTTCCCTCCTTCCCTCCCTCCCTCCTTCCCTCCTTTCTTTTTTTTTCCTCTGCCTCTTGTTCTTTTTCAAGTACATCTTAAAACAAATTCTTTTGGCAACTATTCCTCAAGAATAAGTTGTCAAACAGTCCTTCAACTGAAGCAAAATCACAAGCAGGCCCATGTCAATCCCCTTTCCTAATAAGGTTGTCCATATTGGCTGGTTAAGGCTGTCGAATGAGATCCATGTCCTTGGCGCCTGGAATGCAGTGCAGTATCTGAGACATCTATTTATAAGCTGGTTGACAGATAATTGTGTTTATCTAATATTTAATCATTTGTACAAAGTTTTACAAATAAATCAGTTTCTTGGATGTTGTCCTAGCATGAAGAATTTCTATCCAAAAATATAAAGCAGGAAATCAGAGGCAGTGCAAAATGTAGTCAAAATGAGTTCTGTGCAGTTCCTTCTGAAATCCACTTTGGTTTATATTACATTAAAAAAGCAGGGCTGTTTAGGCTGCAGTTTTCTAGGCCTGACTAGTAGGGGCATTGCATCTCAAAATACTGTGAGGTTGTACCGTACCCTCTGCTCTGCCTTGATCAAGGGGACTGCAGCCGGTAGCACTCTGCGGTGGGGTGGCAGGTTGTTCCCAGACTTCAGCCCCAGCCCAAAGGGGATTCTGACTCCCACACATCACTCCTGCTGCTTTGCTGTTGAGCAATACTTCTTAATGAATGAGCCATTATCTTGAATTTGCTTTGGAGGGAGTGCTGCTGGCTGGGAGCCAACACACTTTCCTTGTTTATTGAAGGGTGCTATTTTATTGGTGAACATCCTTCTTTTTCACTTCTTTTTAATGACACCAGCTTCTTGTTTCTAACTGAAGAAGTAACACTCAGTCCCAAGGCCAGTTTTTGAGCCTGGGTCCCTAAACCTGCGTTTAGTTACCTAGCAATAGTTATGTCTAGCGAGTAGCATTCCGAAATGCTTCCCAAGCGGGTCCAGGTACACACCAGCATTGCTTCCCGACTATGTTTTCTGATGACAGCTGAGTGTGGGCGGTCAGCTGCAGGGCAGAGCCATCCCATCAAAATAAAGGAGGACATAGACTTTTGTTTGTGTGTTTTCTGGGCGAAGAGAATTTCTTCATCCAAGATTTCTACATGCAGTGGTCACAGTTTCACTGCAAACTGCAAGCTTCTTGATAAGAATTAGGTACAGTAAATGGACTGCATTTGTGTTTACAGCACACAGTGAAGGAGTATGTATTCATGCCAGAGGAAGATCCCATTAAATCTACTTATACTGGGTTTATGCTTACGCAGTACAATGCTTATACATTCTTCTCGAGGGCAGTGTGCTGGGATTGTGATTGATGAAGACAATGCCCTTTGACATCCTGCACTAACAGAATCCCATTCCCAGCAACTTGAGTGGACCAAAAAAGGCAGATTAAACAAGCCTCCAAAACATGTTAAAATTTTAAAGAAAATCATCTTTTCATCCATCTGCTGCAAAAGCTAAAGCAAATGCAATGCAAAGAGCATTACCTGATTTATGTTTTCCAGTGAGCTAGTCTAGTGGGAAAAGCCTTATATAAATAACTGCAAATATATATAAGTATGTATATTATATATATAGAAAATATTTATTTTTATGCATGTGCATGAATGTATGTATATATGGATGTATGGTTATATGTACTGTGATGGCACTGGAATTTCTGTCCTGCATAATGAAAAAATTTCTTTTTTTGAACATTCCCTAAAAAATCTGCCCCCAAAGTGGAACACTCCTTAGAGGGCAGTCTGTTACCAACCTTGGCTCTGTTAACAGTAACCACTATCTTTATCATCATTGACAGCAGCAGCCTAAAGGCATCTATAATTCATTGACAAGAAATTTAATTACCTTAACTGTTTTAACTTGCAGATCAGCCAGCACAGCACCCTAAGATAAGGTCCATATGGCTTGAATCTGAGAGCTCCTTGACTCAAGTGCTTTGCCTACATGAGCCCGGGGTGCTTTGATCCGGAGCCAGGTCCCAGCCACGCCGGCAGCACAGCACAGCCCCAGAGCCCAGCGCTGAGGCCCAGGTCCTGGCTCCGGAGGCCCTTCCAGCGCTGGCCTGCCCGGCAGCCAAGTGAAGGCTGAGAGTTTTCTACATTGCTCAAACCAGAGCTCAAGACTGCTTTTGCTTGATCTGTTTCATGTGTGAAATTCCTCCTGGCATGCATCCTAAGTGGCTCCAGAAATGTGATCCTTCAGTATCCCACCACCTGTCGTGTGATGTATGGAGTCACTGTAATCCTACATTCATCGGCAAGGAATATTTTCAGGCATCCAGGCTTTGATCTGTACTTGGATTATGCAGATGTTCCAAAATGAGTCTAAATGTAATGCTGAGTGTTTAAGAACATAGCTTTTTGTTTTGTCCTGGAATGAGCTGGGCTTCTTCCTTCTTCTCAGAGCCTCCTCAGGAAAGGACCCATGCCAGATCAAAGCTTCTTATAGCACACAAGGATCCATTGTTTCAAGAACTGCTACAAATTAGCAGCTGCAGTTAAAATAAAGGGTGGAGGTATTTTTCTTAGCCTCATTTAAAATTGTTTGGAGTAATTATCCTGAAGTACACTGATAAAATAAAAGTCCCTTAGGGGCTGCCACTTCTGTAGGGATCCCATTCAGCAGCACATTGTTGTTGGATATCTGATGAGGACATGATGATGTGTTGGAGGCAGAGTGGAGCTAAACTGCTCTAACTGCTCACGGAAAGACAACTTCTGTTGCCTCTGGCAGCTGTAATGAGCTTTAGTGGCTGCACCCATGGTTTTCTCCCAGAGTTAATGAGGAGAGAGGACCCACTATATACTCAGCACCAAGTGGGAAAGGAGGCATCCCTCTGGCAGGCAGATATGTAAACTAGGTCCTTCACCCATGCCTGAACCCCTCTGTGATTCTGGATGCACAAAAGGCAAAATGCAGATTACGTGGTCAGAAGGCTGTGCAGGTTTTGGCTGGGATAGAGTTAATTTTCTTCAGAGTAGCTAGTATGGAGCTATGTTTTGGATCTTTGCTGAAAACAGTGTTGATAATAAGAGATGCTTTCATTACTGCTGAGCAGTGCTTACACAGAGTCAAGGCCTTTTCTGCTTCTCACCCCACCCCACCAGCGAGGAGGCTGGGGGGGCACAAGAGGTTGGGAGGAGACACAGCTGGGACAGCTGACCCCAACTGACCAAAAGGGTATTCCAGACCATATGACGTCATGCTCAGCATATAAAGCTGGGGGAAGAAGAAGGAAGGGGGGACATTTGGAGTGATGGTGTTTGCCTTCCCAAGTCACCGTTACGTGTGACGGAGCCCTGCTTTCCTGGAGATGACTGAACACCTGCCAGCTGGTGGGAAATGGTGAATTAATTCCTTGTTTTGCTTTGCTTGCATGTGTGGCTTTTGCACTACTTATTACACTACCTTTATCTCATCCCATGAGTTTTCTCACTTTTACTCTTCCGACTCTCTCCCCCATCCCGACGTGGGGGAGCGAGCAAGCAGCTGCATGGTGCTTAGTTGCCAGCTGGGGTTAAACCACAACAAAGGCTGAGAGGAGGTTTTTGTAGCTGTGGCACTGCTTCCCAGTCCTGCCCTCAGCTTTACTGCAGCACAGGCAGTGTCAGCCAGCCCTCCTCCTGCCTGTCTGGTACTCCTCTGACTGGAGAGGCAGGGTAGAAATGGAGAGCTGCTGTCCTCAGCAGCGTAGTGGGGGTGGTGGGCTGGGGAAGGAGGTGAAAATGTAGCTGCCTTTGTCTGGCAACTTCATGAAGAATGCTGTTTCCAGCCTGCATGACTTGAACCCTATCTGGGACTTCACTTTAATTGGTGAAGATGGGGTTCTGCTCCAGATGAGTATCTGTACCAACGCTGGCAATTTGTACTGTCCGAATGGAAAGTGCTCGTGTAAAGAGGACTCAGATGCAGCCCAGGTACTAGTGTAACCAGCTGGCACTACCAGTGAGTGGTGGTACCCTCTGCCCAGTCTGGACATTCCTCAGGACTCTCCTTTTAGCTTGGGTTTGTGCGCTACCTACTGCAACAGTGTCGTGGTTTAACCCCAGCCAGCAACTAAGCACCATGCAGCCGCTCACCCACTTCCCCCCCACACCCAGTGGATGGGGGAGAAAATCGGGAAAAGAACTAAAACTCATGGGTTGAGATAAGAAAGGTTTAATAGAACAGAAAAGAAGAAACTAATAATGATAATGGTAACACTAATGAAATGATAACAGTAATAATAAAAGGATTGGAATATACAAGTGATGCACAACGCAATTGCTCACCACCCGCTGACCGACACACCCGGAAGACCCCGAGCGGCGACGCGCCCGTCCCAGTTCCTAAAACGTCATATGGTATGGAATACTCCGTTGGCCACTTTGGGTCAGCTGCCCTGACTGTGTTCCCTCCCAGCTTCTTGTGCCCCTGCAGCTTTCTTGCTGGCTGGGCATCAAAGGCTGAAAAACCTTGACTTTAGACTGAACATTACTTAGCAACAACTGAAAACATCAGTGCGTTATCAACATTCTTCTCATACCTAGCTCAAAAACATAGCACTGTACCAGCTACTAGGAAGACAATTAGCTCTATCCCAGCTGAAACCAGGACAAATGGCCAAGTAGCCCACACGTGTGCTCTGTAAGGGGATTCTGCTGTTACGGAAAACAGGACAGAGAAAACCTATGCAGAGACAAGAAAGATTTGACTCCATGGAGCTCTTGTGGCTGATGCCTTCCCTTTGCTGTCCTGGAGGTCTTGAGGAAGGCTACAGAGAAGGGATGTTCCCCCGCAGCAAAGGCTGGGCTGTCACTCAGAGCTTGACTCTTCAAACCTCATGTTCCTGTTTTGCAGGAAATATGGGTGTTTAAAAATGAGCATTCTGAACACAAATAAACCCAACCGTTTTCAAAATTATCTGTACAAGGGGAAGTCAGAAGAAATCCACCTGGAAAAAGAATCTTTTTTTTTTAAGTACAGTTTAAAAGCAAATCATATTTTACACTTCCTTAAATGTTGTTGTTATTGTTTCATTATTTTAGGGGAAGTTCCTAGTAGATCATAATGTAAAAATATAACAGTAAAAGTATTATTATCTTGTGGTCATTGCAAAATCACAACGAAAGATGTTACTTATGCTGTCCCACTTCCCATTTCAGAACAATAGTAATAACAAAGTTGTGGCAGTTGCTCCTGAGGCAGATCTTGCTTATACAAAGTGAGTGTCATTTTCCACTAGGTCTAGCTGGCCTGGAGAGGGGTGCAAAGCCAAAATGCTCAGGGAGCAGGCTAGTGCATCCAGCCACCGTCCCCCAGTGCTCCTCCAGGAGAGGACCCTCACCTGCACCCCGTGGCTGCAGAGCCGTAATGTGGCTCCAGTTCTGCCACCCAAAGGCATGGGGAATATGCTCCAGGATGGCCAATGGACATGGGGACAGAACACAGAGCTGGCAAAAACACAGTAATTCAGCTGAATGCTGTAACACTGGCACCAATCAAGCCTGCTGTGAAGATAGAGGGGAGACCACATTGCTGGGCAGACTGGGACCCTGACCTTCAGCACACAGAAAGTCTTGCTCTGAAGTGGTTTGAGGACAGTTGCGTTGTCCCTTTCAGGTCTGGTTGGTACTGCTATGAACACTCCCAGCTGGACCTGGCAGTTGGCAAGTGGACTCGGGCTTGTCGCAGTGGCCCTTGTGCTGCAGGGGATACAGTGGGCTCCATGTTGCTAGGGTTGCTGAGCACATGAGTGAAGATGGGGTTCGGCTAAGAGTAGCTCTGAGATTGTGCTGTTCGACACACAACCAGGACGTGTGCTTGGGTAACTGGGCCTGGGTCCAGGAGAGGGAGAGGGTTAGGGGTGCCTCACATTTCTCTGTTTGTGCAAAGTGAATTAATGTGCACAAAACTCCACTGCATTCACTTAAATTATTTATGAGAAAATCACACAAATGAGAGATTCAGCTCTGAAGGCATCCAGAGCACTGCTAACCTTTATTCATGGTAACGTGAAGTTTCATTCCAACCTTTGATGCACTTCCCCACTCACTCATTATTTAAAGTGTGGTTTTACTCTAAAGATTGCCTGTATAAAATTGGCATCTGCTTCTTTAGCAGATATATACCATGTGCAAAATCAGAATACTGGTCTCGTGACTTCAATGGCAAAAAAATTTTTCATATGCTCCTTTTTCGTGTTGATGTTGCAGAGGCTCAGTTGCACTCTTGCATCTCAGGCAGCAGCAGTACTGCTCTTCCCTTTTGACCCTAAGTTTTTAGCGAGATGAAGGACTGGTGGACTATTTCCTTTAAAAGGAAAAGTTGTGATGAGGAATGTACTTCTTTTGATGCACCTCTATTAATACACTAAGGGTATGCACTGGTCACAAATCACAGGAAAAATCAGACAAAAGGGGATAATATCTTTCCTTACACCTCTAACCCACTCAGATACCCTTTCTTTCTTTCTTGCCTAGCTTTTTATGTTGCACTATTGGCATGTGTTTATTTCAAGGGCTTCTTTTACATCTTCTCTGCTAGCTCCCCTTGGCTGCTCAACTTCTTTCTCAAACACATAAGCCTTTGTAAAGGAGAGGCAGTAAAAGCTCTCCCCCCTTCTATGCCTCAGCTGTACTTTCATCTGGGGTAGTGACACATACTTGCGTTTGATGTGGAGGTTCCTGTAGGTTTAATTATATGGTTTCTTGTGGAATGTGACAGTTTCTTCAGCTATCAAGTGGTGGTCACTGTGGCTGGCCAAAGACAGTGTTAAACTTCATTAATACCTGCTCAGTCAGATTCTGCACTCATTCATCACTCTGCAATCCCACAGAAGACAAAGATAGTCCCCGGTGCGGAGGGCTGAGGTACAACAGAGTGCACCACACAGGGGTAATGCAGCGTAGCCTGGTCTGCAGGCTGTTTGGGGCTGGGAATGAGACACAAGGAGGGGAACCTCAGCTTCACTTTCAGATCTAAAGTGAATCTTTTTTCTTAACAAATCAGAAAATCGTGGTCATCTGAGAAAGAACTTTTCCCAAAAAATCAGAATAATGCCATTAAGTAATTCAGAGATTTTATTGTATTTCTCTGGAGAAATCTAGCCCAGGTTTTGTGGAATTTGAGGAAGATGATTGCTTCCTCTGGAAAGCTTTGTTGGGGGCAGGTAGGTTTCAGAAAAGGATAGTGGGAAGCTTTCATGTGTGCTGGCTACCTGGTGTGCCTCTATACAATGCCTGCTCAGCACCAAGGCACCAGGGATTGTCCAGAGTTGCAGGCTGGTCACACAAATAGCAAAATATCTATGTGGGCCTTATTTACAGCTAACCAAACAGAAAATGCGAAAAATACAAGAAATTTTGTCTCCGTAAGGACTTGAAGACCTGACAGTTACAAACCTGGGTTCAGCTCCATGCCTACTTCCCTCTCTGTTGTAGGAGAGCATCCTGCAGGATGCTGGAACCTCCATGTAGGTCACCTTCTCCCTGTAAACCTGGTAGTAAAATAGATGCCCTTGCCCTGAGCTGCCCTGTACCCCCCTGAGCCATTAACAGCCCCCTTACGTGGCGTGGGGCTTAGAGCAGATGGGGCTCTGACTAATACCGTCTACACTAAGTCCTCCTCTCTTATAGTCCTTCCACTTTATGACAGACTTTATTACTGCAGCTGTGCACTGGCCTCACGATTTCAATGATTTTTCCATAATACTCTCAATCCCTTCCCTGCTCATTGTTCTAAGTGATTGGTTCCTTGCCCTCATATTAAATTATGCTACATTTTTCTGCAACAAACTGCATTATACTGTATTACAAGCTGGTATTTACCATCTGCTGGCCCAATCTCACTAACAAGCCAAACCCTTTTGAATAAAAAGCATTTTTCTTCAGAGTTTGTACTGCCTCCAATGCCAGTATTCTCTATGGACCTGAAGCACATAATTATTTCATGGGGTATCCTGCAAATAGACCCAAGCAGATGCCAGGGCATCCTACAGAATATATCTGTGGCAGTGTATTTGCAGGATTTGGCCTTTCCAAGGCAGGCAGTTAAGACAAGCAGCTATTGCAGTCTTTTTGCTGCCCTCTTATAGTAATTAAAATCTCCTTTCACAAGCACACTTTCCTTCCTTCTCCTAATCTGTTTTTTGATGTTGCTTCCAGTTTGATCAGTTCTTTAAACCAATTAGCCACAGGCTTTCCCCCAGAGGGCCCTTAATTGCTGACTGCCTCAGAACCACTAGACCATTACACTGACTGTATTTACTTAGGTTTCTAAAAGATGTTCAATACCACTGTCCAACAATCTGCTACATCTGAGCCCAATGGAGTCTTAAGAACCATAAATGTCCCAAACCCAGCAGTCCCCCTGGCTCTCCCCCCATCTCCCTCTGCAACACCTGTTGAAAGGTGCAAACTTTCAACAGAAAGAACAACTGAGCCTCACGGGCAGGTTCCTCCCATGGGGAAAGGCAACCTCTTTCACTGCTTGATTGCTCCACTGAATCTTTTAGCCTTGTTGCTTTCCTTGATCTGAGTTTGAAATGTATATTGGTCTAAAAAGATAAACTTCCAGCTCAGTCTTTGGCAATGGTGGTGGGAGGGAAGGAAGGGTTGTGTTGATGCTGAGAAATGACCCCGAGAGTTCAGGAAGCATCTTTTTATCCCTGGCTGGAATGAGGTTGCTGTGAACTGGGGCTTTGGGAGTAAATTAAGAAAGCAGAAAAGTGGCCTCAGGCTAGGAGGATATTGAGAAGGTCAAAGTGGAGCAGGTACTTCAGGCTTTCTCATGAATTCACATGCAAAAACCCTACAAGACACCTTAGTTTAAAAGGAGCTAGCTGAAGATAGCAACCCAGGGAATATGTGAGTAAAACTTGGTGCAGATTATTTCTGCATGTTAACAAATATGCATTTTCTCCCATACATGGGAATGTGTAACCTTTGAGTCTTGCTTTGCAGCTCCTTTACCAAAAGGGGTACCTCTTAATCATAGCACTACACGTAGCTGTGCACAGAAACATCTGTGTGAGCCCCAGACTTGGCTGCATTCTTCTTGCCCTGATTTCTATGCTGCTCTACACCCCTTGACTGTGCTTGCACTGTGGATTTTTAAATGGCTTGAAGTGTTAGTAAAACAGGGCTTGTAAGGAAAGAAACAGCTTCTGCAGACTGAGGAATACAGTGTCAGCAAAAGAAAACTTGTCTGTCAATCAGTAGCATAACAGTATGTGTGAAATTATTTCTTATAAATATGTCTGTGCCACAAGATAAAGCACTTCCATGTGCATCTGATACATTTCAACTATTTTAGGGCTTCTGGGTTCTACTCCAGTGTTTCCACTGGTGGGCTAAAAAAGATAAACATACACATTTAAATATAAAAATATACCATTATGTGTAATAATGAAAACTACTCAAAGATATTATTATATTATTATAATGCCACATTATAAGGCATTGTTACAGTGTGTAATATAATTATAAATATGTAAATAAAAGCATAGGCATGCTTTGAATCATTTTGCATACTTCTGTTCAAGAACAAGGGCTCAGCCTTCCCCCTTCAGCTGTACAGAACACGGACAAAGAGTAAACACACGATTTTTCTGCTCATCTGAGTCCCAATACCTGAGTGTGAGTGACCTGAGGGATAAGGAAATGGGGGAGAAGAGCCTGGGTAGAAACTTGGGGGCATGAAGGTGAGAGGATTTCTAGAGGATTGTGCAATGCTTTGGGAAGTTTGCAAAGCAGTTGTGCTTTCACATCAGTTCTCTTAATTGTCTGCAGCTTGGGAAATTACAGGGAAATAATGGAAACTGCAGTGACACCAAGTGTGATAACCTCTACGGAAAATGTGCAATCATGAGCTTTACTGACAGGAATAACATGCTCCAAAGTGCTTAGGAAATCGATTCTTAAGTCTGTCTCCTGGTGAGGGTAAGGCATGAAGTTGTCATGAGTCCAGTATCCTCTGACCAGGTTCTTTTAGATGTTTTGCACAAGGAGGGTTTGATGTTTAATATCAAATTTACTTATTTGTAGGTATTTGACATTGCGTGGGATTCTGATTTAACAGAGTGATACAGCAACATACTGAAACCACAACGCAAACACTCTATAGCAAATGAGATATACAGTTGGACTGCAATACAAACATGATTGCTATTACTGGCTGAGGGCAGCTCAGGCCCATTGCTCTTTTCAGGGTTTATCTTGGTAAATTTTTAGACTCCGCATTGGGCCGAGCCACAAATACATTTCCCCCATGCTGGTCTGACTGGCGCAGGAAGATAATTCTCCCTACTGATTATTTTGGGGAAGGCCATTTGCACAACCAGTTGACCCACTCAACAGATACAGCTGTTTGTCTAAAACAAAGGCCACCCTCCAGTCCCCTTTGTGTTAAGTTCAGCTTTCTTTACGACAGCTGTGGTCACTTCCTACATGCTTTTCTGACCTTCACAAGCACATCATCCTTGCCTATCTTCTTGGAGCCTTCTATCACTGAAGGGCTTCGTTCGTTGGCCACAGAACTCCCCCAGGCTTCAGATCAGGCAGTGGTTCCACCTGTGAAGTGGGAAAATTAATTAATACATAAAGCATTCCTGTTAGCAAAGGACAGTATCTACACTTGCATGTTCTAAAGGTAGGATGCCCCTATCTCCACCTAATCTTTAGTTGCTATTAACCAAATCACATGGGCTAAACTCTTACTTCTGGTGGCAATTGCTGGCGCTAGGGCATAATCCAGCCTGACCATGTCCCCCAGGCGGCAAGCTGCTCTGCCTGCCAAGCTGTTGTGTTAAATAAGCAGACTCTTCTTCTGTAAACTGTGCTGTATGCTGCATAGCTTGATTCCTTGCCATCAAAATAATAGTGTGTAGCATTTTTTTAATGGGTGGTCATCTTTCTGGGTTTTGTAAGCCATTTTCCCTGGCTGGAGACCATACATGGCTAAGATTTATGAACATTTATTTTCAATGGCCTATTCGCTAACTCTACAAGATTATGCACGCAACACAGAGCATCAAGACCTCATTTATCCCAGAACGGGGAAGGAGCAGAGAAAAAGATTGGAGATTAAACAAGTGAGACCAATATTAAGAATCATTTTTTATAGCATTCTTTTGAATGAATACACTTTTACAACATATTTTTCTCCTAAATGATGTGTTCAGGCAAAGGCCCAATGTTGTAAAAAGACACATAATTGGCACTCAAACAGGTCTGAATTATTGCCTGGTTGGTGTAATTTTACACCTGTCACCGCCCATATATTTAGAAAGAGTGAAAAAACCAGACCTGGGGTTGTTTCCCTGCTGGTTGCCTTCAGGCCATGCTGACATGCTCACTGAGTTTATAGCATGCCTTTGTAAAATGTGGTGCCTGCAGAGGCGAAACCAAGAACTCATCTAAGACGCAGCTCAGCGGGGGTCAGCAAGTGGCCTCTGGTTGCAGCTGCCACAGGAGAAGCATGGCTTCTGGCCCTGCTTTCCCATCTCCTTTTGCAGGAGGCAGAAGCCCGCCCCGTGGGAGCGGTGCCAATCCCCATCCCAACCCACCCCTCCTCGCCGAGCATCGCCCAGCGCCAGCGTGCTGGAGGTGGGCAGCAGGGCACCACGCTGAGATATACGCCTTCTAAGGGAACTTTTATTAGACAGTTTTGTGTTGGGTTTGTTTTTTTTTTCCCCAGGGATTTGCTAAAAGTACCTAATCTGTGCCCTCAGCGGCTTTTCTTGAGCTTAAAATATACAAATATAAGAATAGAAATCCAAAAGTGCTGCCAGCCAAGGCTGCCCAGACGTCAGTAGCATTTACCCAGAAGAATAACAACACAGCCCCAGTCCTCCTTAATTTACCTTCTGGTAGCTGGGAACAGAAGGCTGGACAGGACCAGTTAAAAAACTTGTCCCCCTCCCTCCCATCAGTTTTTGGGTCAAGGTGAGTTGCAGCTTGCCCCAGCTTGGTGGGCTCCTCCTCCGAGAGGCAGAAGGCCCACCAGGAGCCAGAGAGTGGGTGCTTGGCCGCGGCACTCTGGGAGCCTTCTGCAGGTGTCCTGACCCAGGGGGGCCAGAGATGGGGGAAGCAAATCAGCTGGAAACTCAGCTCATGAGCCTGGCTGTGCTAATCCCCTCTGCGGAAATGCTTGTCCAGGTACCTTGGGGTCCTAGGCACTGCTTCTTAATCCTCCTCCTTCATTTGACGCAGATGGATGATTATTTTTTGATTCTCCTTCTTCTTCTAGTTAGTCAGTGAGTCAGAAAGAAGGCAGTTGTCTGCAGAGCTCCAGCCGTTATTTTCCTCAAAAGCTTTTGCATGACACAGCTGACTCCAGCAACTGCTGCTTGCTAATGCAAACTGGGGCAGACCTGAGAGGGCAGCAGGTTCAGTGCAGGCAGAGCAGCCTTCCTCCCATGCTGGGCTGCCCCGCCGTCCATCACAGCCCTCCTGCATTTCCCAGGCAGGTTGTGGTCCCTCTCCTTCTTCTCTGATGGAGCTCTGGTTCTCATGGCCCAAACAGAAAGGTTTGAGCTCCAATGCAATTAGCACCACTTTACAGCTGTTTACTTAGAAAATTCATTCAACGTAAGTTGGCCAAACTGCATTATTAGAGTGGAAAATCAGGGTATCATCCATTTTTAATAGTTTTACAATGCTGGAGAAAAACCAGCCTCTCTGGCTGTATGATACAGGCTGGTCAGTCAGACCCAATCAATTTGATTTAAAAGTCATGGTATTTTGTACAATAACTTAACTTTGGATTCTTTTTCCTCTCAATTTCTTTGAGTCATTAATTACATTCCTTTCATATTTTCCAGTTGTGGTTTTTTTTTTCCTGCAGTGCTGAGGGCAAGAAAATTGTCTTGTGAACTGACATTTGCATTTCTTGCATGTCCCTATGGTAAATCTCTAAGGACACCTGAATGGCAGGACCCTTGTGACAGCAGCCAGGCTGTTAGCAGGTCCCCTGAGGCTAGGGACTGGCAATATTGAACAAGAAACTATTCTGCAGTAACATGTTTTGTTCCTCCTCAGCTTAAACTTTTTAATTTCCTGTGGCCATAAGTCACATAAGTAAAGGTCTCACCCCTCCAGGCCAGGCACCATTACGTTAGTGTTATATTATGTTCACTCCTGTGATAAATATTGAAGACATAGATCTGTTTTTTAGTTTCTATCTGTAAATTCTAGCCTAGAAAAGTAGGGAGACCTGCAAGCGCAAACCACCCAAAGTCAAGAGGGGGCCTTTGAGGGGGAAAGATTTTCCAGAACAAGCTTTCTCATTTTTGAAGGCAAAAAATTATTGCTCTCCTGTGATTTATAGTGCCTTCAGTCTTGTAGAGCACCTGGAATATTCAGCAGTAATTCAGAAACAGAGACACGTGTGGTTGATACAGCATATCACTGCAGATTATATAGTATCAGAGTACCTGCATATACTTTACACACCCAGAGATTATCCTGAGTGTGCTACTAATGTGTGTAAATGTATTTGCTGTTGTTGGCGTAAATTCACAAGCACAAAATGAATGTGACTACAACAAAGCCCTCTGGCTCCTCCATCAGTTACTCCTCATTTTCTAGCTGTGACTTGTATCTGCTTATATCTTCCCAGAAATGATGAAGGATGAGAGATGAGAATAATTTAATTTATGGCTTCATCACAAAATAAATCGTAGGTTACAAGTATGTAATCTTTAGCATTGTAATGAAGCTACTCATACAGCAAGGTTCTTTATCAAACAGAAACAACCGGTGTTTGCTTCTGAGTGCCTGCAGCACTTCTCTCCAGTGAAGGGCTGGACAGACCCACTGCCTAGGAAAAAAAAAGCCTCCTGTGAGAGAGCCCAGACCTTCTTTACCCTCACCCATATGTGTCAGCAGTTTAAGCATGCTCCTGAGCTCAGCTGCTATTCTTCTTTCTCCCTGAGCCCCTGTTCAGCCCTTGGGGCACTCCTGCCTCTTCAGTCACAAAACCAGTGCTGGGCAGTGTTTGCTCACTGATTTGAGAGATGGCTGCCATCTGTTAGCAGGGCAGACCAGCCCAGAGCCCTGCATCCCTCTGTCCCACGATAGTTTCCTTTCCTGTCCCAAATCTGCACAGTTCACCCCTCCATCCATGGCTTGAATGAGGCAGTCAGCATGAATAAGGTGTGGGACCAAGGCTTGAGAGACCTGGAAGTGGTGCCTGCTCTGCTCCTGGTCTACTTTAGATATATGGACACTCCCTGGACGTGAAGTCTGGATCTGGGTGCTCTGTATTACTCTAAATCATCCCCTTTGGCATCCAGCTTAGTCACTGGGCAAAGACTCTGACACTTTCAGGTATAGGTGGGTACCTGTAGCTCTGCTGTCCCAAGCCCCAAGAGCAATCCTGAATGCCCTGAGCTTTAAAGTCTAAGGTTAAAACCATTCTCCCCGTTCTCTGAGCTCATGGATTTGTTGGTTAATTTTTATTCTTTCAGGGACACCTAAGCACTGAAGCTAGTACAGCCAAGGCTTTGCTGAATGATTTCCAAATATAAGTGATGTACTTGCAATAGGAAGTGGCAGGCCACATTTCCCACCTGTGACCTTGCACTCTCTGGCACCTCTGCGGTCGCTGTTGGGCATGTTTCCACGCTGCCTGTGTTTGAACTTATTTCTGGTGTGCAGCCTTCCCTTCTGTCACTCCTCTTCCAGGTAACCTCTCAATGTCCAGTGTGCCCAGACCACGCTTCAGACACCTCTGATAATGCCCTATGTTTTGGTTCCTCCTTTTTGCCTGTTCTTTTCTGCTACAAAAAGAGGAAACTTGCTTCACCCCAGTTACAGCCACATCATAGTCCTGGGTGGGGTGGGGGGATGACATTTATTGGGCTGTGTATAGACAACCCTGTGCAACCGCCCCACGGGGGTAGAGTCGGGCACCCATTCCCTTGCCTTTAACAGAAGACATATGATGAAGTTATACCAGAAAGACCACCAGAACATAACAAGAGATAAAGTCCCTATCATGAGAGCCCCTAGACAGATGCTCCTTGTCATGCCAGCCTGTGCAGAGTCACTACCCCACAAGAAAATGCAGCCATGGCTGTAGGCATCGGAGGTGGAAAGTTTAATGACATGTAATGAATGCAGCGCTGGGAGAGGCCAAGGAAGTTTAGGGTTTATATGTCTTTTTTTCCTGACAATCTCATGTAGCTTCTCAGCACCATTAGTAAACGTCTCATGCTACCACAGGGTTTAACATCCCAGAGCCTGCTTCTGGGAAGCACTGCATGCCCCTGGGGCCAGCCCATGGCTCAGGCTGCCTGTCCCCAGCAGCAGTTGGGATCCACAGGATTGGGCTCCCCAGCTTAGATCAGCAGGGACAGTCCAGTGTAGCATGAAAGCCAAAACATGAAGCTAGAGGACTGTACACAAGGGAGAAAAAGCAAAACAGTGCATTTCAGGATAACTCCTGACTGAGGGTCGCTGAAGCTGTAATCATGACCCAGGCATTTTTGCCAGCACTGGTAGCTGGGACAAGCATTTGGTCTTGTTTTTTTCTATCACCAAGAGAAGGCATGGAGTTCTGTGTGGAATAATATTAAGGGTTGATTGATTGCAGATTAAGAGCCTGAATAAAAGCTTAATGACGTCAATGGAAGGATTGTCATTGGCTTGAGCTAGCCCCAAGACACTGCTCGACTGAGGCAACGGGTTGTTTTTTTTTTTAAATGCAATTGTTATAATGTAAAAGCTTCTGTTGGACAGAAATATCTCATAGAAACAGAATTAAAAAAAGGCCCGGAACAAAAGGACAGATTTAGCTGCCCAAGACTGCTATTTCAGTGTGGATGTATGTTTATGTGATTTTTTCACAATGTACTTCACTCTTTGCATCGTACAGAGGGAAGACTCAGGTATGCTGGGGTGCAGTTAGCATTTTGAGCCTGGGAGTTTCCCTGTATAAACTAGAACAGATCTCTCTCATACAGTAAATTAAATGTTCTTTATAAAGATTTTTCTGTGCCTCTAAGGACCTACCTGTCATTGGGGAGATCTTTACCAGCCCAGAGTGATTCTTTTATCCTCCATGCTCACAGGAGCGTGTCATGCTTGGCACAGAGCTATAGGCATTGTTTGCAGGAAAGACAAGGGCCCTGTGCCCTCTTGCCTGTAACATATATTACCCATGTGTGAGTACACATATAAATATATCCAACTTCATATTACAGGTTATTGTCCTCTTTCTTCAAAGCTAAGGAATTTTCATGAAGTGTGTATACATCTGGTACCGGATCAATTCAAGATTACGATAAAAAGATTATTTATAGCTCTGCATTGACTTTTGTTTATTGTATAGATGACATCACCATGCCAGACCCTTGCTTTAACTCAACATTTTCCACTTTTATTGCATTTGTGATCCTGTATATGGCCACAGAACATATCATTAAAGAGGATTGCATGAAGGATAATGAGTGCCATAATACTGTTAAGCTTCCCATACACTCTTTAGCTGGACTCAAATTCTTTTGATCTGTTGAGCAAAGTTGCAAGAAACAGAAAATAACGGACATTGAATGACACATTTGCTTGTAATCTCAGATGTTCGAAATCCCCTGGTGTACCTGTGTTCCCCTTTTCCTCACTAATGAATTCTGACACTGAAACAGATGTTGCCCTGTAAATTCTCTTACATTATTTTATTTCCCAGCAACACTGCTGCTCCAGATTAATTTGGTAGGAGGTAAATGCTCAAATATGCCAACCCCTTCATCATGTTTTTCCTCTTCCCCTCCCGTTACTGTTTGCCGCATCATGGTGGACTCCATTTTGCATCACGCAAGATTGACATGTGAATGACAAGTTTTAATATAAAACAGTGGTCAAGTTTCTATTATTTTCTACAAACAAAACATTTTGTTGCGTAATTTTTTAAAGCAGGCAGGAAAAAGATAAAATATTTTTTTTTAATCCTGCATTTCTATGTTATATTTGCAACTTTACTACTGAAGTATGCAGCTGGACCTGAGCCTGAGCCCAGTCACAGCTGCCAAATTGGGAAAGCAGCTTTGCACTGCTGGGCTGTCCAGTCCACCACAAGCCCTCTAGCAGTGCCTGCCCACTTTGGTCCCCAGACCTACCAGGGACCACCTAGAACAGCACAGCCACCATGTTGGCTGCTGCTGATCCAGCCATCGCTGTTCTTCCCCTCCACATCGATTTGCCATTGCACAAGCAGCAAGCCAGTGCACCCTGTTTTGTTGTTGGGGCTGGGGCATTGTTTTATATGACTTTATGGTTTTGCTTGTAAAACACCTTATTTTGAGTAGCTGTAGAAAGCAGCCTTTCTACCAAGGGACTTGTTCTAGCCAATTTTTCTCTCTGTGTTGAAAATTTTACAGAAAAGAGGGGTTTGTTTGTCCAAAGTAGGAAATGGATTGCACTGGCTCTGAAACATTTATATAAGGGACTTCACTGGCCCCAATCTCAGACTAATTGGCCAAATTAAGTTGCCTCAGACTTCTTCAATGTATGGCATGAAATGCACTTGTAATTAAGGCACAAACATTGTGGCACAAAACCATTTCAATCCTCTGTACAGTGGATCTGCCAGTGGAGTCAGAAGCTACGCAAACTGTGTGAGGGTGGCCCTGCAATGTCCGTTTGGTCTGTTCAGATTTCTGAGAAAAGGCCCATTTGCCAGATCAGAACCTGTTGATCTTTTTCTCTTGAATAACCCCTGTGCTTCTCTCCACTCGTCACTTTTCATTTTCCTTCTGCCACTCTCTAAATTTTCAAAACTTCCACATTTTTATGATGTCTTGAAAGCTTAGGGTAACAAAAAGAAAAGTGAAAAAATAAGGAAAAGTGCTACCCTGTGGCCACCACTTAGTTTATTATATTTGGCAGCAAGTAAGAAACTCAAAGCTAAACTACTAGAAAGTTGAACTACTTTGAAAACATACCACAAATTGTGAAAAACGTAAAAAAACATTCACCCCAGACTTTGCAAAATTAAAATATTTTTTTATTCCATTCTGGTTAGGTTTTTTTTTCAGTTCTGGTTTCTTATTGCATTCACTAAAACTCATAACTGTTTAGGCCTGAATTGTCCCTCCCAGTGTGGGCTGCAAGAGAAAGGTTCACAAGCATCCGTGTGGATTTTGCTGGCTGGCTGTCACTTGGGAGGAGAGACACTGCAGTTTGTCTTTCTCTCTCTCATGGGAAAGATGTTGGTAGCCAAATCTGGTGGTTTCCCAGGAAAATACATGAATTCAGAGGGAATTCTTGGAGTTGGCCTGCCCTTTACCTCGTGGCCAGCTCTGAGGCCATGCCCTTTTCCTCTCCTCTCGTCCACCCAACCACAGTGAAGCATGACTACCAAGGTCCTGCAAAGCTGGTGGCCTTTACTTGATCCATCGCTGTGGCATCACAGGGAAGTGCTGAGTGAAAATTCCCTGTCACCTTGGGCTGTTGTACATGTGGGATTCATGAACAGCGGGAGTTCAAGGCTCTGCACTGCCTTTGGGAGCCTTGTTTACATTTTAATATGAATTTGCAGAAGCACATAGCCCTTGCAAGCAGATCCCTGCTGCCTGCAGGGACAGCTCTCCTGCGTGAGCTGGGTCTCCCTGCACCTGGGCGTCCGCCACGAGGACCTCTCACCTCTTCAAACCAGCAGGGCTGGTGATGCAGTGTGTGAGGAGGAGGGGTGCAGAGGGCTCGGCTCCATGCTGCTGGGCCCTGGATCTAACACCACCGGCTAACACACCTCCAGCTGCTGCTGGAAGAAAGACCTGCAGATATAAAACTCTGCCCCTTCTGCTGTCATGAGAGAAGCTCACTTGAAACCATTTTGCCTCACATTACACACTGCGTATGTGCAGGCAGCCAGGGGAGCATCTTCCCTGGCAGGGGTGCTCCCAAGCCCCTGCGCAGCTTTACGCAGGCAGCGCTGGGCTATCAGAGGTGCCCATGCTGCTGGTGGTCCTGGTCACCCCGGGGGAAACTCACCTGCACCTGGGACAGGCTGCTATGCATCACACAGTGGCGTGAGAAGCAGCGCAGCCTGGTATTAGCATCTCCATCATAAACAGGTAGCACAGAGGGGGTCTTTCCTCAGGAAGGCTTCTGGATTCACAGTCGTCTGCCTATAAGGACTGTAAATCCGATCTCTAAAGCCTTCACTTCCCTAAAACCAGCGAGAGTTTTGCCTGAGCAAAGGATTGCCATAAAAACTGCCCTTCTGGCATCTTCTCATTTCGTCTTGGCTGCTGCCTACACGTGCTAAGGGGTTACCTCCAGAGCTCAGTTTTTGCTGCATTTGGCTGCTAGCTGCTAGCTTTCCAGCCTAAGACCGTATGTGATTTGGCTTGGGGACACATCACATGTAGCTTTACATCAGAAATGGTATTTTGCCAATTGTAGGTATAATTAACTGACCAGAAAAAAACCCTAAACAATAGCTTCAAGTAGCCTTAAGCCAAGTTGCATGTAGAATATTAAACAGACTACATTTTTCAGAGTGTATAGAAAGAATTAAATCTGTGGCTGGGGAGCGGCTCCAGACAACCTGAGGGGAGCTTTGAAAGGCTCATTAGTTTGCGATGCGGAGATCTAAACTTTGGATTTGTTGGGCTGTTTGAGCCCCAGGAGTATTTCCTGGGCTTTCACAATTTAGAATCAGCCCGATCACTCCTGTATTCACTTATCTTGGGAAAGAGAGAAGGCGGCAATTGCTGATGTGAGACTTGTCAGTGGTTCATGAGAGCCTGTCCTACCCTCAGGATTAATAGGGTAGTCGTGCACATAAGACACTGTGGGGATCCAGGAGATTTGGGTTCAGCTACCAGCTTTGCTATGGATTCTGTGGAGCCTGGCTTCTCTTGTTTGAAAAGTGGGGATAAATAACAATTCCCTTTCTCTGCCTTGTGTCATCACATGTAATGACTTTAAAGAAAAAAGAGGCTGTCAGATCTTGATGCCACTTGGAACTAAGAAACAGTTGTAATATAATTCAACAGGCACTATGGAGAACTCAGTGTCAGTTAGACAAGGAAAAACAGCATGGGATTCAGGGCAGGACAAGAACAGAATGCACAACCAGGTAATAATAATAATTTATGTGCATACAAAGTCACAGAAACATAGAAAAATAGAGGGGAAGGTACCCCAATGATCCCTTAGCCCTTCACAGTTCTCCAAAAGTTTTGCTGTTCCCTGTGGATATTTGTCTAGCCTGCTCTCAAAGATGTTCCCCCCCCCCATCAACACCATATTTCCATGCCTTGCTTATGAAAATGGCAAGATGCAGCATTCAGTGCCTGGCTAAAGTTGAGCGTCTTGCCCTTGCCCACAAGGCCCACTACCCCACCACAGGATGAGATTCACTTTATTTCATGAATTTGTTCTTGACAAATCCATGCTGAATACTATTTATTTCCTTGCTGTTGATTAAAAAAAAATCCAGAGGATTAAAATTAACTACTAAAGGTCAAAGTCTAGACTCTTTTTCACTAATATGAATCATGCTGGTTAGCTGGTTACAGTGAAGACTGATATAAAAAATATACAATAAATTTAAGGTTTTTGCCAACATTTGCAACCTTGTTGAGCTGTGAAGCAGGGTGTTCCTTGACCTTTTTCATTCTATGAGTGTATCTATCAAATGGCTTCCTTTTCCTCTAGGTGTCTCTTAGTAGCTACTACTTGATGTGTGCTGTGATCTCCTTTGTTGTCTCCTCAGGAAGGACGTGCATGTCCAACAGCTCATGCATTTTGTCAGCCATATCAGCTTGTCTAATAAAGATGCTACTGCTCTGTATGAACTCAGTGTCCCAAACGCTGTAGGCCACCACCATGATCATGGCCCCTTTTGAGATGTTCCTGGTCTGCTCTTGCCTCTCTCTTGCCTCAGCCTTGCCTCTCTTTTTCAGACTTTATGTTTGATTCACACAATATACTTTCCACTTTTTTGTTTCCCTGTAGTGTCCAAAGCCACTGTTTTAGCCAAGCTAATCACTGTCCTAATTGGGATGTTTGCCCTTGTGCCCTTACTATCACTTCTTTGAGGAAATGCCAGCTCTCCTTGGCTTCTTCTCTTTCTTCCCTCCCCCACAATCTGTCAAGCAGTCGTTTTCTCCATTTATTTATCCTGAGATATGCAGTCCCTGTTGATGTACTGTTGGAGAAGTTCTGTGCATGTCCTGGGGGCGTAATTTTTCATTACTATTCCCACAAATTGAAAAGAAAATCCAGACACATGATTAAAAAATGTAAGTCTTTTGTTTGTCTTCATTAGGGATTCCATATAGACTGGAGAAATTTTCAGCCTGAGTCTTAGGGATGAACAAATAAAAGAAAAAGTAAATATAAATTCAATAAATAATATAAAGTAGCTTTTTAAACCTTCTGGCAAAATTTAATAAATCTGAGTTACTTAGACATATGTTTATCATATAACTATTTGTAGGAACATGGTATATATCAAAAAAGTAAAATTTACTTGCATTCCTGTAGAGACATATTGTAAGGTGTGAGAAGAATGTCCTAGTCAACAACTGTCCTTTGCTTTCAAAAGCTGAAATATGTTCTCATATAAATAAAAGAACAAGCCAGTAAGCGAAGATTATTTCAGTGGAGGAAAGTAACAGCTAATCCAGGAGTTAAACTTTTCATCGCAGAGGGCATTTTACAACTTTGAAGTTTCCTTCATTCCAGAATGAATATTGCAAATGAATCCTAATTGTGAAAAACACGAGATGGTTAAAACATCTTGTGCTTACGAAAATGAAGACTTTGATTGAAATAAGCTTTTGGGAAGAGTTTATAGTTTATAATACAAAGAAAAAGAATGATGATATCAAAATAGAAAAATGTTCAAAGTTATTAAAATTATATTTCCATTTTTTTTCTTCAGTTGATTATTTTTTTTTATTGAAGGCCAAAAGTATCCTCAAGACAGTTAACTGTAGTCAGCATTTTGCAAGAAAAATCTTTCCATTGGAAGACTTCCAGCCAGGTCTCCATTTCAGTTCTGTAGAACATATAATTAATTTTTCCATCTAGTTCTAGTCTATCACATGCATTTAAATCTGTATTATGCTGCCTATTTAATGTGGGCGACATATTAATTCTAAAAGACAATTTCTTGTTTCCAGTTTTCTCAGTGGAATTTTGCAGTTACCATCCACAACCTGAGGTCCAGATTTTGATGTTCTTATTCTTGCTCTTGCACTGTGGCATGACCTACCTGATGCTTGTAACTACAAGTCTGTTGGGGTGACAGCATGCGCATGGATAGCTGCTCTGGACTATGAGAACATGGGTGTTCATGCCTCAAGATGCTACACGGTGGCCAGTGTGTGTGTGCTCCAGCCTCAAGGCCCTCTTGGTGACTGCACACAGAAGGCAGCAAGATCTGGCTGTGAATTCTGAGTTGGAATTTAGGCCCCAGAGCCAGACACCTAAAAGCAGGGGTCTCCACAGGTGAAGGTGTCTGAGATCCTCCTACTGTCAGTGGCAATCTGACAATATATCAAAGGAGTTGGAGAGCTTTTGGTGATCAGATGTAGGCATCTAGTTGAATGCCTCTCTACTCAACTGGTGTATTGGCTAGATTGCTGAGGAACATAGTGGGGCTTAGACACCTAGATCGCCTGTGGGCACAAGTGTCCTGATCCCTGAGCTGAATCCCACCTCTAGTTTCTTAATAAAGTGGTCGGATCTAGGAACCATGGATCTGTTGTTTTACTGCAAACTTCCCCTTCGCACACAACAAAATGGTCCAAACCCTTCCAAGACTCTAAAAGAGTACAACCGCCGCTCTTTTTCAGCTCCTTTATTGTTTGTGTTAACCAAGATCAGAGCTGCAGAGCCTCTCCAGTGTGCTGGTTTGTCGCTATAGTTCCCGCAAAGATACAAATAGGAACTGGGGACTGATGAGCTAAAGCTGGTTCAAGATAAGTTTCAGGGAAGTCCCAAAATTTCAATGGCCTAATAAAGTTGGTATTTCCAGTCTTTGAAGGCTTGAAGATCATCACTCCCTCCTCATATCATTTCACCATTTCAGATAGACAGCAAGTAACAGTACAGCACATGAAGGACCTTAGGTTGCTGCATGCTTGAAAGTATCATCAACCTTTAAACAGAGGACACAGCAGTATTTGTACAGCAGGAGCTGCAAGAGGACTGAATAGTGTATTTCTTACTTCTTGTTCTTGCTGGTTCAACTTCCTTTCCTCTTACCCGGCAGTGCAATTACTGCGCTGTGCACCAGCAGTGGAAGGAAGATGGCAGCATCAAAATACCAAAAATTCACATACATACAAGTCACTCATCAGGGATTTTCCACTGGCTCCTGGGAGTTTTTAAGTGGCACTGGCTTAGCACAGTTTTGATGTTTCTCTAGTCTGAAGATGGACACAGGAAAATTACTGAGTGGTCTGCAATCTGAATGAGCAGCAGGTAAGACAAGGGGAATATTTTATTCCACTGCAGTTGTTGAATTTGTGTATGGACAGTCTGTCCCAGCAGCTTGAGAGTTCTTCAAGAAAAATCAATGCCAGTTGTATGACTCTTGGCTACAAAAAGTCTCACTACACATCTGTCCGGACCAGCTCCATGTCTGACCTGGAAAGCTGAGTGATCATCCCTTCAGCATCTTTCACATCACATATGCCTATCCTACTTCTGATAGCTGCAGAATAACATGGGGTTTCATGGAGGAAAGCATGTGAGTATTCCCTTAGGTAATGGTTTGGTGCCAGTTAGAGGTTAATGTTCCCATATTTTTTTAACTAATAAATACCTTCATGAAGGAAATCTTGAAAGGAAATGGTCCTTTAGTTGTTTGGTTACTCAGCAATTATGGGAAAAAGGGATCCCAGGACACCCACTGTCTGCATGGCAGTTAACTGAATGTTTGGTTATCTGAACAGGCTTTTTTTATGACTAACTAAATGCCATTTAACATGAAATTTGCAACTGTCTCAGCTGCTCATTCATTGACTGTATCACTACTATTCTCATGTCATTCAGTTGTAATGAAGAATGAGAGACAAATTGGTTTATCACTGGCAGAAAGAATGATTGTAGCACACCTAAAATCTGATGACAGTTAGTGTGTAGATGCAACTACCTTCTGCCTGAAAAGAAACAGAGAAGTAAAACAGTAGAAGACTTTCTTGCACACACAACTTGCTGGAGAATTCCCAAATGAATGACAGGAAAATGTTCTTGCATGGCACCACCGCAGACCTTGCTCTGGGAAACTGGTTTCTAAGACATTATGAGCAGCAGGAACTACAGAAATGAACCAAGACCCATAATGGTCACCCAAGACTTGGGACACATACAGGAGAGCGAAGGAAATTCAAGTTATGACATCTGGGGTAATTCTTTGAGTGACTATCAGGCTATTAGGAAGGTTAGCACTATTTTTTAGGAAAGTGGGTATCTGAAGATGATAGGATATCAAAGGCTTATGCAAAATGGACGTATCTGAAAAATCCCTGCCTCACTGAAAAACACCTGCACATCAAGAGAAAAAACATGTCCCTGATTAAAAGATAGGCAAGGAACAACTCAATCTGTTGATATCTGCAAATACCTGTGCAGTGCATAGGCTGCCTTTGGTATGTATGGGAAAAGCACTGAATAGTCAAGTCACTGTCTGAAACATACATGACAGTAGACTTTGTCATTTACTGTTTCAGAAACTTGATTCCACAGAGATTTCATTCTACTGAGGTATTTGTTTTAAAGGGCTTGTTCTGGAAGTCTATATACAGTCAGTGTCTACTGAACCTCCCAACAAGAGCTTTGCTTCTTTTCAGCTATGTCCATATCATTCTCTGATGGAAATGCTCAAGACTTAAGATGATGCAATCCACTATATACTTTTGACTCTGTGTTTAACAACTAAGTACAACACCAGTCACCCAGGGTCTTCAAGCCACACATCAGAAAGGAACCTGCTCATCAGCTTCTTGCTGTGAATGCAAAAAAAAGGACAGTTACTTTAGTGAACGGGTAATTAGAAGACTCTACCGCCATGACAGCTGGGGCACAAAGAAGATTGGTAGGAAAATGTACTTCAGTTACTGAAGAAGAGCCAGATGACACTTCTGATATTTTTGGAACGAAGAATGTTAAATACTCCTGGTTTAGACAAAGAAAGGTTTGGAAGGGAAAATGAAACGCAGCATCCATTCTTTATAAGAAAAAAGATCCCTCTGCAAATCATGTTTGCACTTTCTATGCACTTTTGTGAAGCAGCTTTGCCATCTCAGTAAAACACAGGAAAGGTGTTTTGCTAACAAGAAGTACCAGCCAGCACCTTCTTGCAGTAAACAAGCCCTCCACCATGCAGAGGGGACAAGAAAAAGGTATCCATCTTTTTGACCAATTCAGCACTGACTGTGTAACATTATCTCTATTTAGCATTGCCCAGAGAGCAAAATTGTAGAGTGGAAAGTGTTTGTCCTGAAAGCCATGCCTACACACTAAGCCTTTCAAGGGGGTCTTGCTTTTGCACTAGCTGTATGTGATACCATGGACATAATGCCCCTGTGCCATTGAGTACATTCCCATTTGTTTGAAAGGGATCCAATTCACATCCTCCAAAACTCCTCTGTGATCACAGTCAAAGCATGGCACATGGAGACATTTGCTTCAAAAGTCCCATCCTGATCTGCACTAAGTTGCTAATGGAGACACAGTCAGCTCCGGGGTCTCCCACTATCCATTCATCTGGCACAGCAGAGATACTCAGGGCGCTGAAAGGGACAGTGAATCCCCACTTTTATAATGTGTCTTGCAACACTTCTGCAACTTCTCACAGTTGCAATACTGACAGCATAATTTTCCAGCTTTTAACGGTGTTGGCCTCCAGGTCCATGAAGTCTGGATCTTTTTATCCCTTGAGCCCTACAAGCCAACTGTGATTGCACAGAATACAAATTAAGGTTATTCCATGTTCTGCATCCTTGTAAGGACATTTGTCATGCGGTCTCCCCTCACAGAAACCAAGGGGATATCGACACAGACCCTGAGCGGAGCCAGCTGTCTGCCCCACCAGCACCTTGAGGCCCACCAGTCCCCCTGCGCAGCTGAGCCATGCCAGTTGAGACCAGACAGAGTAAGTACTTTGACAGTGACTGATTAAATAGGGGTTATGGAGTATTTGAGGAGACTGCCAAAATGCCTCATGATTAATCAAAATCTTAAAGAAATTCAGGGAATCTGAGTGCTGCAAAATCTCACTCTGTTTTTCATCTCCCGGGAAGGTAAACAAATGAGCCTGCTATACAGCAGAAGTTAATCAGCTTGAGAGACCCTGGAGCCAACAAACCTCATAGCCGTTCCCAAAGCAGATCCCTGTCACTTTCTTAGTGACTGTTTTTTAGCTAATGCAGTCTCTTCCCAACACCTCCTGGAGCATCTCACTCAGCCTGGCCTTGTCACCTCTACTCTTGGCCATCACCCACCAGCTCCATGCAGCAGTGGCCCTGGGGGTCCCTTCTGAGGACTCCCCCGGGAGGTGCAGGGAAAAGCCCATTGCACAGGGGTGATAGATGCACAAACACACAAATGCAGAGGGACAGGACTCCTGGAAATACACAGCATAGCTGAGGCAGGGGAGAGGATCTGTCCAGTTACAGAAGTGAGAGCAGTTGAGTTAGGTCAATTTATAATACAATACTTTACAATAGATGAAATCCAGCTCTTTTCGTTCAGAGGTTCCTCCATGTTCCTTCCCTTCTCTTAAGTGAAGAAGCTTGAAATATGCTACCGTCTGTTGCCTGAAATGCTCCCTGATGACTCCAAGCATCCCCGGAATGGTACAGCTGACTGCTCTGCCATTTATTCCAAGACACTAAGACTGGAAAATCAGCAGCCAGCGTGCCTCAAACATAGGGGAAGGGCAGGCAGAAGCTGCCCTTAAATTAGGAACCCAAAAGTTGTAATTTTGGACAGGAAGACAGAGCTAGTAGTACCAGTTTTATTTGTGGTGGCATTGTCTGAAAACTAGAGAGAACATGATGCTTGTGATGTTGAGGTCCTTTGCCTGGGGTCTTCTTGCACCCCTAACTGTTCATCACAGTACTACAGGAAGCCTGCACTGTGTAGAGCAGTTTGCTAATGAGTATTGACTGTTTCATTTTACGTACACCTGACTTCCAACTTGCTGAATGTGTGTGTTTGCTTCCTCCCTGCCCAGCGCCATCATTCATGGGATGCTGGAAGCAGCTGGGAAAGCAGCATGAATGTCAGCTCTCACCCAGGGCCAAGGGCCTTGTGGAGTATGTTTCTGCCCACAGCTGGCTGAAATACCCCATGCTGGAGAGCAGGGAGACACCAAAAAAGCTCCAGTACATATGGGCTGTGCTTTCTGCTTACACAGACTGGTTAAGCAAGCACCAAGACAGAATATGGCATTTTTCTTTTAATGATTGAAGTTTACATGTCAATGCTTTGAAACTTAAAACAAACATTGGATGAAGGTAACTTTCTGCATGGCAACACACATGTTGGAAAAATTTTGGGCTTGTGAGTAAATAGCATGTGTTTATCTGCGAGACCACAAACATTGACACGTGCCTGCAAGCTGCTGCTCTGTCTCGGCCCAGAGCTGTAAGGGGCAGAGCTCTGTTGCTCTGGCATCATAGGAATTTTTGCCTTTTTTTTTGGTCTCCTGTGTGCTCAGTTTCCTATTGCTCCTTCTCGGTTGCAGGTTCTATGACCGCTCTGCTTGGAGTTGATCTTTTCCCCACAGAAACAGAAAAATGAAATGAAATGAAAATATATTATTTGCCGAAGTTTTGTTAATCTGCAGAGGGAGCCAGACAGGAAATTTGTACATTGATCCTTACTGACATTGCAAATAATATAAACTCCTTATTTCCTCCACAGCTGGCTGGAAACTCAGCCCCTTTGACACAATGAGGGGAAATGTAATTTTCTGTTTGTTGTATTGTGGGAGGTTCTCGGTTTTACAGCTGCTATTGGACTCCTTCACTTTTTATAAAGGCCTCTTGTTTCTCATATGCAGGTTACCTTCCAAAGAATAAACCTTTGGAGGATCTGCTGCACAGACCCCAGCCCTTGCATCCATGCTCACAGTGGGCATTGCCTATGGAAAGAGCAGATGAGCCATCAGCCCGGGGTGCACCTCGTGCCCCAGCCCTCCTCCCCCCTGTTTCCCAGTGCAGCCATCCCCCAGGGACTCCTCCGAAAGATGATTGAAAATAATAACATTGGTAATAGCTGATCTGGATGCGCCTCAAATATTTGCCCCATGATACAAATGCTTGTGGTTATCTCGTGAACCATCCTCCAGACAAATGTTTTGAATTATCTGTTTCCAGGAATGAGTTCTCGGGAATGACCCAGAGCAGCTTCCCCAAACATGTTAGCTACCTCGAGCCAGGCAGGTAGCTCTGCCACACAGGTAAAACCCTGCCCTCGTACCCTGACCGAGCTGCCTGCTCACCCACCTTTCCACAGGGATGCAGGCAGGACGGAGCAGGCAGCAAGGGCAGGGCCATGGCCCACTGGGGCGATGCACGGTGCAGATGCAGGCTTTGCACAGGGTGCTGCTGGGCACCGAGCAGAGGCAGGACCCAGCGGGCTGCAGTCCCAGGCACTGTGCCGGGGAGCCAGAGCCAGGTAGCTGTACAGTCTCCAGGCAGCCCACAGGACGGGCATCCTTGCAGGTCCTGTCAGTGTCCCAGGTCTGTTCCCATGTTCTCCTTGGGATGTGACGGTGTCTCATTATCAAACCTCTCCCTATGGGAAACTTCCCCCACAGCAGAGTTTAATCCAGCTCTCATAATCACACACCTAGGCTCCAGTCTGCAGGCTGTTAACAGCAGCCCAAATTAACAAAGTCCTTAGTACCTTATGATAATAACCTTGGTTAACAAAACCAGGGAAGTATATAATCACAATAAGGCTGCTATGTATATATAAAGGCAAGATTAATAAACCATTGTCGAGCCCGAGCTAACTCGATAAAGTGGAACTGATTGGAAGCCAGGACAGCAGGCAGGTAATCATTAATCTGCATGTGTGATATTGAGTTTAAAGACCAGATGTTACTTGAAACCCGTGCAGATGCATGTGGTGTCTGGGAGGGCACCACAGCCACTGTTACCTTACACCCCTGCATACAGAGCAGGAAGAGCTGCATTCTTTGTGATTAACCCAGCTTGAACTTTGAAATCTGAATCCCAAATATTTGCAAGAAAATTGCAACTAGGACAAAGGATTGGGGTTTGAAAGTTGTTTGGTTCTACAGTGTGGGACAAGCTTCCTATGGGGCTTGGGGCAAGTCCCTTCATCTCCTGGGACCTCACTTTCCCATGTTCAGAGTACAATTCTTCCCCAGACATATTTCCTTTACATGTCTTATTTCCAGGGGGAATTAGTACTGAAGTTTTAGCAGGGAAAAACAAGATGGCAAAACTAAGAAATACCAAACCCTAAAACTAAAAGTCTGGGAGAGTTTTCAATTATTTCAAAGAAGGGCACAGCTGGTCACAAAAGTAGCCAACATTTCCGAGTTCAAAAGAAGTCTTTGCCTAAATACCTGGGTAGTGTTTTGTTACCCAGCTTGTACTCACAATTGTTGTATGAGAAGGGACCATGCTTCCAGGAATCACAGATTCACACCTGTAACTTTCGTATGGGGATAAAGAAGGTCTTATATTCTTAGGGCTTTAAGAGACCCATTTTCCTCAAGATTGGCTGGCCAGTGAAATAATCCCCTTTCCTTTCCTCATCCCAGAGCAATCATCAGGGTCTCCAGAGGACAGGGAGAGCGAGGGGTGCGGTGCCCTGGGTGATGTGATCACCTGAAGGTGCAGCTTGCCCACCCCACAGGTGGGGAAAGTCCCGGCACGGGCTCCTGCAGACCAGCCCCACCGGTACCCCTTGCTTACACAAATCACAGCCAGAGCAGACTACTTATTTCACCCTTGTGAAAGTGCTTTAACTTAAGAATAAAATATTGCTTTACCCTCTGCCCTGCCGCTCAGCGTAACTCCAGTGTTATCTTCCATAACTATAACAAACCTCCTAAGCAAACGGGTTTTAAGCTCTGCTTCCAAACCAGGCTGGATAAGGAGCAAGCATGCTCAATTAACTGCAGTGGCCAATTCATTGCCCCATCCTCTGCCTCCGCTCCCCCTGACCCTTGAGAGACAGGGCTTAGTCTTTCCGCTTTACAGCTTACCCTGAACTAAGTAAATAGGATATTTGTCTCCTCATTTGCATGGAAATTTTAATTGCCTGGAGCCAGGACACAGTCTCTGCAATGTTTAAAGTTGTGGAGTTTGATTGGACCACTTCCCCAGAGGAGGGCGAACATTCCCTGCCTGTGGCTGCAAGCAGCTCCAGAGTTCCCAGCTGTGTCACTCATGTGACAAACAAGGGTGAAGAACTTGATTTTGCAAGGTGGCAATAGCTGGTCAGACTCTTTCCAAGGTGGGGGCGAGTATCCCCATCATCTCTCTCCAAAGAGCACAGCCCTGGCAGAAAGCAGAGCTAGCAAGAGGGCAGGGAGGGGAGGAAGATGATGGAAACTTCCAGGGGAGGGTTATTAAAGAGACTGAACAGGCTCTGATACATCCAAGCACAAGTAAACGTAGCAATGTCAGGCCCAAGTGCCCTGCTTTGTCTCATGACAGCACCTTCAAACATCTCAAACATTTGTTTTCCTTTGTGCAGCCTCACATGCCACGACGCAGCACCAACAAATACAAGCTCCTCACTTATTAAGCATGGCCTTATGAGGAAATATTGTTACAATGAGCCGCAGCTCAACTTGGCATGAAGATAAAAATGAACTCAGGAATAGCAGACAAGCAAGAGCGGATGCAAAATAGAGGTTGGAAGGAGAAGCGGGGCCAGGAACAATTGCAATGGCTCCCAGGAGCCCCACAGGCTAAAGAGGCCTTCAGATACTGAGAAATTCAGGAGACCTCTGAGGAAGAACTTGCTGTGGAGTTGTAAAAGCTGTTTTAGGACTCTTTGGACTGAAATGGCCATCAAAAATGAGCAGGTGAATTTTTTGCTGAGATGTAGTGAACTGTGTTGCTGCTGTAGTACCACCTTCACCAAAAGGAGCTGCTGTGCCACAACACAGGGTCTGTCCTGTGGGACAGGAGCCTTGCAGAGCTTGCATGAAATGTGAGGCCAGTAAGTCTGAGCCCTTGGATATATGCATCTGCTCTTCTTGGTGTCTGAACAGGCCTGACTCCAGAGAACAGGTGCTTAGCATGCTCCAAAGTTCACATCTTTTGAAAGACATCCCCACTGGTCATCCCAAACCACTAATGGTTTTGTACATCCTGGCCTCAAGTCTCAGCCTTCTCAGAAGACTAATGCCAAGGACAGTAAGGCTGGCTGAGAGAAGCAGCTGATGAGGACATCATGTAGACCCAAAGCCATGGATTTCATTGAGTTTAAGGGCAGAAGATCACCAAACTGCCTGCAGGTTAGACATTTAGCCAGTAAAAGTTTTGCCTAGTTACTTGTCACTCGAGCTCCTAGGCACGAATTAGGCAAAAGCTCACGAATCCTCAGGGAAGAGAGCTACTAATTGCCACCAGCAAAGAACAGGATTCACCCTGCTAACAGCCACACCCAATTGCTCCACCAAAATCTCCCAGTAGGAGAACCAGGCAATGTCATGCTGGTGTGGGGAAAAAGAGCTTCACTGTAGCCTCAAATTAGACACCAGGTATGTGGATAGGGGAGATGGGGAATTCTCTGTCTATTTCACATCCTGCCTCCTCAAGACTTACAAGATTTTCCCCACCTCTGTGTTGTGCTGTGGATCCCACCCAACAACCCTCTAGAAGTGCAGACAAGGGAAATGTGTTGCACTGATCCTACCAGGGCTGTGTTGGGGAAGGAGAGCTCCTTCCCTGTTTCTCTTTGATGGACCTCCAGGAGACGCTGGTAGGTCCAAGACTTCCTTAAGACCCTATTTTGCTCCAGCTTGATGTTGAGCTCCTGCTAAGACCCTGGAAGCTGCTGCTGGAGTGATGACCTCAGCCCTTTTCTGAGCCACCGATCGCCAAGCCCATACATCCCACCCTGGGGTTGTCATCAGTATTTATCTCCATTTCCATTTGCAAAGAGAGATTGGTTTGAAGGACGGGGAAGCTGAACTTCCCATGCCATCTGTGGGACCATCCATCAGCTGTGGGGGTCACAGTCTCATGCCTGCACAGGAGCAGGGGGATTGTCTTGGGCCTGGCCACCAATAGGCACTCTCCTAGAGACCTCCCTGTGCCCCAGGCCTCTCGTGGTTGCAGACTCGGCAGCTGGCGCAAGCTGCGCCCCTGCCCCCCCCATCTTTCCCTAAATACTATGTTTTTCAGTGTGTTGGTTTTAGAAGTTGTATTTGGCAGGTTTCCTTCATTGCCTTTAGCAGCAACAACTTAGTGATATGAAGGAAAATTTGAGGACATCAGCGGCTTATTCTAGCTCCCCTACTTTGTCTCTTACACAAACACATGCCACCCCCTTACTACCATGCCAAGAAATGGGGCCAGGAGGTAAGGATTGGTGGTCAGGGCAGTATATAGCTGTATCTTCCTCCTTGCAGAACATTTCCAGTATCAGACTTTCTCTCTGTGTTTTGTTTTTTGGATAATGTTCACCAACTTCTTGATAGGATAGATCAAGAGGTTCAGATTTCTCTTTTGGGAGACATGTACAGAGTTTTTGTCCTTAACACTGCAGGCTGGCATTTCAAAACTCCCTCTTAAATGCCAAAAAAGTAGCTACCGTCTCATCAGGGTTCAGATCCTGTGTGCTGCCTGTCTGTAAGGACCTTAATGGATATAATGGTTGCTCCCTGCCAATTTCTGAAAAACTTGGTCTTATTTCTACAGCTACTTTTGAATGTTTCAGCCACACAAATACGTGGTTAGAAGAAAGAGGAAATGGGAGCTGGAGGGAGGTGGGAAGAGAAGGAGAGAGAAGATTCACCTCTTCTTCCTAACACAGTTCTTTCATCTGTGAATAGGGGTTGTTACCCCAGCATTAGGATTTGGGCTGAAGGTTTATAGCAAAGACATGTAAAACCCCTCCCCTATTCTGAGGAAAACATGCATAAATGGAAATAAATACATAAATATTCAACTGAGACATCAGATGCTTACCAAGGCCACCCAGTGAGTTGGCTTTTATTCTAGACCATCTTTCTGTTCTATATTTGTGCATGTCTTTCACTGTGGGGTGCTTGGCTTCAAGGGGGACCAGGACCTACCACTGCTATGCCAATGGCGGAGCGAGGCCTCCTGTGCTTCACATGCTGAGCTTTGCTACAGTCACCTTGCCAAGTGTCCTTCAGAAACATCCGGGAAGCTCCTCAGGGTGGAATATGTAGGGGAGGAAAGCTCCTTGGCAGGGCTGATTTCTGAACACCATGGATGAGCTTCATCTTACTCAACACTAGCTGATGGAAGGTAACTGCTGAGTAACTGCAAGTGAACTGCAAATGAAGTAACTGCAAGCGAAGAAAAATGGAAGAAGAGGTATCATTTACCCTGGATCTTCTTGACCTGGGATCTCCTGGGAGGTGAGATGAATCCCACCCTGAGGAACTTTGCGGATTTCAGTCCAGTTTGTTCAGAGCAGGAGTGCAGAGTCAGCCCTTGTCCCTCAGTTTGTTTTACAGACTTTGCCTTGCCTTTTGGGAGCTCCCAGTGTAGCCAAAACCAATGTAATCTCCTAGGTTTTACTCTGAAAATGGGGGGCTGTACACAAGGGCTAGTTATTCCTAATCCCTGGTGGTTCAAGACCAGCTGGTGCAGCTTTACAGGAGTAGGGGACTGAGTCCCTTCCCAGGACCACTGCCTGTTGTGCACTGTGCATGCTCTGGAGTTCAGCTGCGGAGACATCCAACTCCCCTGTTTATGCTGCGGCTGCCTCCCAAACACCATTTGAGGATCCAGGCGAGACAAGAGCACTTCTTGTACTGCATGCAATATACACAAATTACAGGATAATTTCTGTCTCCAGGAATTCACAGTCTAAATTAAGACAAGATTGCAGTGAGAGATGTCACGAGAACTGGCAACAGGGAGAAAAGAGGATGGCCAATAGGAACCTTGCTACAATCTCATCCTTCTTTTAGCACACTGCCTTTTGTTTAAAGCAAACTTTCCTGTTTTCTGGAATGATGTCCCAGCACATCCCACTTCTCTCCTGTTTATCTCTGTCAGTATCTGGTGCTTATATTGCATTTCTAGATACATAATGCATCAACTTCACATATGGTATTAATAAGCAGCGGGTATCTGCACAGAGTGGTCGCAAAGAGCATCTGACTGATTGCATTGCAGAAAGATGCCTGGAACTGGGGTTGTTTTCCCAGACGAACATAGGCAGGACATATCCGAGACCATTTTTTTCCCTATTCCTTCTCATCATATACATATTTTCAGGACTCAAAGTCTGGACAAGCAGAACATCACGATGTCAACCAAGGGAAGATGTAAATCTCCTTAAGTAATTTTTAATGAAAAAAACTATTGAGTTACTCTGAGTGCCATAGTTTCTGGGTGGCTGGCTTTAACTTTAGCAATCCATACTTAAAGGGAAATTTTACAGTCTTAATATATTCCAGATGCTCTCCTAGTCCCAGATGAAAGCTCTGTTGTCATTTACTGTTAATATTTTTGTCAGCAGTAGAATTTTATTGTAATACCCCATCTTATTTGTAGTCACTATTAGTCATGAGAGAAACTTCCTCTACAAGTAATCCCTGGGTCACTTCTTGAGTGTCCTGTCTCACCCTATTTAATTAAAAACCATTAACTGCTTGTTGTGTCCAAGACTTGTCTACATAACGCATGTGTACAATGACTTTTTACCTGATGAAAACCATTTGCTTCTAGCAGTTAGACTGAAAAAAAAAATACAGTTATACTCTACAGTAACAATAGTTGGCTTTATAACAGCTCTCCGGTGGAATGAAAACAACAGATTTGCTTTGAAAATAAACCTCCATGAACTTGGATCGACAACAAGGGACAGGAAGGTTTACTGCAAAAACAAGAAATGTATTTCACGCTGCTAAACTTTAATCAGATGTTAGTTTCTCACAAGGAGAATAGTATTTAAACGTGGCAGTTTCGATCCTTTGTAGTGATCAATGGTCTGATTACAGAGGGAAGGGGATTTGGGTGAACACAAGAGAGCAGATTATCAAAGTATAAGTCCTCTGGATGGACCTCCAAGGACCTTCCTTGTTCCATGAGGAGCAGCTAGAGTTAAAAAAAAAAAGTCACTACATGATGGGCTCCATATGATATTCAGTTAATATGCAATTGGAAGCTGCTCTGTTATTTTTTTCTCATTGCTGACTCTGAAGATTAACCTAGATTTTGAAAAATCAAGTCTTGTTGCTCCTGCTCTTGCCTCTCTACCTTCCTCACAGGGCTCTGGGGCTGCTGACAACAGCTGAGAGGAGCCATGGGGACACACACACACTCCCAATGCTGTGGCCAACTCTTGGGCCAGCTCCTCAGCACCAGCAGCAGGATTCTGCTCTTTCTTCGGAAAAAAAGAGTCTTCCCTGGCTAAAGCAGTGGTAGGCATTAAGTTTGCTGCATCCTGAGGTGCTGTGTGGGGACTTGACAAGGATGAATCATGTCTTTTGGTCCTGGGCTGTATTATCAACATGAATGCACAAGGCTATGAGCCACACCAATAGCGATCTCTCTGACACATGGGACATTCCCATGTTGGATCTCGTGAGGGAAATGTTTTACAACATGACGGGAGCCTGTGCAACTATACTGAAGCAACAGAAAGTGGTTGCTGGTTTTGAGTGAAGCCTCTGCTGGGCAGCACAACTCCAGGCTGTGGTATTGCCACCACAGCCCTTTCTGTTTCACGATGCAGCCTTGCAGATGCAGCCGGTCAGTGGTGGAGCAGGTGAACCAGCTGTGTCAGACAGGTGGATTCTGGGTATAGCTGTAGGATGGCGTGCAGTGGGACCCACCTATGCAAGTCTTGCACACACATTCTACATGTGATTTGGCTGGGAAAACTATCACTGAGATGTCCAAGACTGTGGAGGCCCTATTCTGTGTTAATTCTGACAAACCCTAGTGATGCTGAACCTCACCAAGATGAAGCAAGGGCCTCCTAAAACGACTTATCTGTGCACCCTGCTGTGGCCTCCAGCTGCTGAGGGTCTCCTAAGAAGGAGATGGCTACGGGAGTCCTGCACCCCAATTTACTAATCAGTGTTTATGCCATAATTAGTCTTTAAGTCTTGACTAGAATCTGGTTTTGCTCAGTGATGGACAAATTTTATTCCAGAAGGTTTACTACTCCACAGACCTAAACCCAGAAGAATATCTAGAGAACCTATTAAGTATTAGGGAGTATGGGCTCTGTGTTTAACTCCATACTGAGAAATCCCACTGCAAACAGGAGCCCTAACTTGCTAATTTAAAGCTGCCTCTGGAATATGCTATGTGAACTGCAGCCGGGACATAAACCTGTAAGAAAATTGGGATGTGGACCTCTTATTTAAAGCCATGGATGAATTTATCCATGGAAGGTGCAAGACGGTGGAAGGCAGAAAAGGAAATGCTGTCTATGTAAGCATGACTTGATCGAAGGGGTCTAATTGGACTGGAACTCCCATATTCACTCTGCCTTCTGTGTCTCATCTTCTGATTTTGGTGCTGGGACACCCATGCTACTACAAAACCCCAGGGATATGGCTAGAAATATAACAGGATTTATTCCAAAGTCTTTGTTTATACCATCTGGATGAATTTGAGCAAGCACATGCTTAGAGCAAGACCTAAAGTGCAAGCTAAAAAGATATTAGGGAGATTATTATTATCCAGAGGCAGCATTCAGATTACAACAATAGTGAGATATAGGTTTTTTTAGGTTTCTTCTGGCCTGTAGCTGTAGCTGTGGTTGTATCTTCATGAAGTGGCCAGCAGAAAAGCACTCTCCATTCAGCTGAGCTCTTCAGCTATTCATAAGAACATAATGGAATCGCAGCCGAAGAAAGAAAGAGGAGGATATTCTGCAGCTATAGAGCATATAATGAGCCTTCATATCATAGAGGCTTAAAAAGGTCACAGCTCATCTGAATGTCATTAAGACATTCATGTACTGTTTCTGAATTTTCTTTTGTACACCAGTTGTGTGTGCTGCTAGCAATATCCGTGAACCTCATCTAATTATGGATAGTACAACTATATCTGCTGATGCTAGGCTACTGAGTGAATTTCAGACAGACTTTAATTGGAAGGGGATAGACCTCAGTAAGTTGACTGTGCCTTATATATACCCTCCTTTCACTGTGGCACTATTACTATCATCCAGGTGTTGTTATCACATGTGAGCACAAAATCTCCTGCAAAGCCTGCACTGAGAGATGAATGATGACTGACAATACAAAACAGGCACGGCAGCAACTTCTGAAGCAGCCTCTGCTCTTTCCTGTTGTTTGTGGTTACGATGGTCATTGGAAAAACCTCATCTCTGGATATGTGGGAATTGCTCATCAGTGTTTACTACTGACTTAAAATCCAGCAGAGTACTCAGCCGTCCTATGACACTGAACAGATGACACCACTGCTGGATACTATATATTACACTGTCTTGGAACCCTTTATGGCTTGAGTCACATTGATATTTTTGAAGAGAGGAACCTTCCAGCCAGTTGAAACCTGTTATGATAATCTCCCCTTTCTTTGTTACTTTCTACAAGACCCACGTCTGTAAGCCATAGGCTGATAACCACCTGTACTTATCTGGCACTGAAGTTGGCATACATAGTGATTTACAATGTATTAGGGGTGAGCCAGGAGAAATATCAGACTTTACTGGATGCAGGTCAACTAACTGGCTGAATTACACATGGTCTGATGGTTAGCATCATCTCATGGTACATTCATGGACCATTACTCAGCAGTCCCATATACCAGCTTTCTCTTGCTCTTCTATTTTCTTTTCATTCTGGTTTGTTTGTTTGTTTGTTTTTCCCTTTAGTTGTTTATGGGATCTCTTTTCCTGAGCTGTGGTCTTAATTTGCTGTTATCCTCTCATGCTTCCCTTTTCCTGAATTTTGATCTTTCTACTATGTCCCTCAGTCCCCCAGCCCACCACTCGGGCCTCTCACCTTATGTTCCCCAGATACAGGCTGGGCTGACTGTGGCTGTCCACAAGCAAGTACCTGTTGTAGCTGCTGTGGAGGTTCATATCTGGCAACACAGTGGTTGGTACCGCAGCCTGTATTGGTTGGAAATAAGACACAAGTATGGAACAATTCTTTGTTCAATGGGGCAGTCAGAGGTACTGTATTTCCATTAGAGATGATGCATTTTCCTCTTAAGTATACATTACTTCCCTTCTGTCCTTCAATTCATAATTCAAACATTGCATGCTGCCCTTCAATACATAATTCAGGTCGTCTTGTTTAAGATGGTACTTATAGACAGTTTTAGTCCATGGGGTTTTTTCTAATCAATTCATAAAAGTCTGTATGTAGAGCTCTGCCCCAGCTTGTTTAGACAAGGAAAATATTCTTTCCATTCCTGCATATGAAGAGGGAAAGAGCATAATAACTCAATGCATTTTAACAAATTTAAGAATATGACTCCGAAAATAGAGCTTAGGCCACTTCCTAGTACAATTCTCCTTAAACGCGCACAACCTCCTTGGTAATTCACTTTCAACTTTTTGTCAATATTTTTTCCATGAAAGTGATTGAATTGATTAATGAAATTTTGTTTGCTGAAATAAAAATGTAGTCAGGTATTAGAAAGCTAATATATACATGGAATGATACTGCTTTTCATCTTTTCTGTCTTGCAATTATACTGTAAAAATAAGAATTAAATACAAGATGAAAGAATTTACTGACAAGTTTGGTCTCTGTTCCTTCTACATGTTGTGCGAAACATGCAAAAGCCTCTCCTGTAGCACCTACAATAAGCCCAATGACAATTGTTACTACTCCTAATTATCCATACAAAATGGTTTCTTCACTCATTTTCAGCAGTGCAAAGTTCTTTTGTCTATCTTTGAGGGCATGTCTCTTGACAGGTCAAGGTTGTTACCACAGCAGTCACTGTCACAAATGACAACGATTTACATGAGAGGTAACTTGAATAACCCAAAGTGCTTAGACCAAGTTTTGGGTCACGCTGGCTCTGTTTCCTCTGCACTGCCTGCGCAACTGGTATCATAGTACCTGGTCGGCACTGCCAGCTTTTATCTTTTGGCTTTGGTGTATTGGGACACAAAACTGTCAATATGTTTCACATGGTGACAAGACAACTCCCTGCACAGAGGATTCATTGAACCTTTGCAAGAAAACCTGTCATCAAGTGCATGAGGTAAGTATTTGCTATTTACATACCCAGCCAGAAATTCTCTCCCATGCATGCCATTTTCCTACCTGGCTTCCTTCTTGAAAAACAAATGTCTGCAATATTACCATATTTTTACTGGCAAAGACTCAAGCCCCAAGCCCTAGTGATTCTCATTTCAGGTGTGGAAAATGTGATGAAAAATGGAGACCCCTATTTTGGTTTTGTTTTCCTTTGCAATTAAAATCTGTTCAAATGCTGCGATTTTCTCCCTGTTCAACTCTAACACAGAAAATCCAACTTAATCAGCAGTTGAGCAGCCTGATGTCACCCTGTGATGTCCGGTCAACTCCCCCTTTCCCTCTCATAACCCATGAATGAAATAGATGTTCACTGGCGTAAATATCAGGTGTCCACCTGCATGGATAATCATGAGCTGATCTGCCAACAGGCAATGTAAATGGCATGGATAACTGCTGGGCACTCACTGGGGGCTTTCCCCCAGGGCAGGCACTGACCTGGCTCTCTGTTCTTTGTGCAGCCCCCAAGTCTTGCATGACAGGGAGGAAGAGCCTCTCTGGAACCCTCATCCTGCTCCAACCTGGCTGAATTGGCACACAAGCTGGAAAGGCACTGGCTGGAGGAGAGGAAGGGAGTCTGACAGGCAGAGTACAATCACGTGAGCCTCATTTCCTTTGGAAAGCAGGCTCGGCAAAAAGTGCACAGGCCTTTGTTTTTCTAGAGGGATTTAATTCTGCAGCTGCTAGAAGCCTAAAGAAAAACTTCAGTCCTCTTGGACTCCTTTTACTTTACAGTTTGGGCAATTATGTGCATATTCAAGTCATCTTATACATAGGCATAAGTGATGTGTTGAACCAGGACCTTCGGACTCAAGTGGGGTCGGATGCTGCTCTGCCGGGAGAGCAGCAGTGAAGGTGTTTGCCTCTGTTGGAGCAATGGGCTCCCTCTCTGTGGGTGCAGCCCATCGGTACCGCAGGGTGGGGTCTGTGCCCAGGGTCCAGCCTACCATCCTGCTCACGGACACTGCGAGAAAGGCTGCTGCTGCTTCAGAAAACCAAAGGCTGCTGCCACAAATGTCAGGGTAATGCATACTGCTCACAAAAGCCCCTGCCAGAGGAGCCAGGCAGAAGGGACCATGCTGTACTTTTACTTCAAAATTCTTTTTACTTGTATGTGTGCAAGAAAGAGACAGAAATTTACTGTTATTTTTAACCCCTCTCAACTTTTAGTTGTAAAGGGTAGGTATAACCTACGCAGCACAAACCCACAGGCCATACAACATGTACATAAACTAAGGCTGTGGGACTGAGTTGGAGATGTGGGGAGGCAGTGACACTGCTGAAGGGGTGAGCAGGGCCCCTTGGTGAGCTCAGAGCCAACACTGCCTAAGGCAGCTGCACAGATTTCACATCCAGGTGGCTTGAGCAGGGCTGGGGTGGGCACCCCATCCATCCAGCTTGGCCAGCCAACAGCCTTCAGGAGCAATCACTCTAGGTGGACTCTGCAGAGCTTCTCTCCTTTTTTTCCTTGCCCCAGAAGGTACATTTCATTTCTGTGTCAACCACAAACAAGAAATGGAGTTTCAACATTCTTTGGTGAAATGAAGCCGATCACCCTGAGTTCGTGGCGTATAGTACACTCTCCTTCCCAAAGTGGAATGCAGCTTTGGAAGGGCAGCACCTTATCATAAAACAAGCTATTGTTGTCTGTGTTTGAGTGCCAGCAGATTATGATGAATCAGCTTTTTATGAATGCCTTTTTTCATCCCTTCCTTATCCCTCACCTGTGTCTGTCTTGCTTTTAAGACAGATGGTGTAACTTCCTTTGCAAATTCAGTTCCCATTGCTCACTTCTCATTTTGCCGCTGGGGAGCACTCCCAGGTAGGGCAGCTCATAAATAAATCTTTCCTTACAATTGCTCAGTGACATGTGCAGCCTATAAACAAACCAGCAATGTTGAATAAGGAGCTAATTCAAGCTGGTGACCCTTAAGCATGAACTGAATACACTGAATAAAGACAGCTGGGCTATAGGTTTTGCTACTTTTGTAAAACATGCTTTACATTAATATAGATACATTAAATGTGAACTTAGATATGATCCAAAACAAAACGCATGTAGAGCAGAAGTATGAATTCCCAGATACATAAGACCAGCAGTCAGCTGCTTAAATGGGGTAAGTAAATTGACAAGCAATTGTCATTTCAGGGTTAAAATGTGTAATGTAATGAAATTAGATGCATTACAGAAGATCCTGCTTCAGTCTTACTCTCTTTCAAATTTATTGCTCTAAAATAGTATTTCAAAGTTTCTTTTTCTGAAAGTAAAGCCGAGTGTGATTTGCAATCCTTCTGCAAATGGCATATACAGTTCCTCAGGACTTGCATCATTAGGGTTGTGTTAAAAAAGCCTGTATACTGCAAAGTAAGGATTTTTTTACAGTATGGAGCNCCCCCCCCGAAGATCATGGGAACTGTTTTCCATAGATCTCTGCCCAGGAGTTTCTAGTTAAATGGCAGCCATTTTATTAAAATGTCTGTTTTCTGTCAAGCAAACTTAGTACATCTTTAACTGTCAGAAAAGGCTATACAAACATGTGCTGTAGCAGAACACAGAATCCATATACATTTGCTAATAACATGCTCTGACTTCACAAATAAAGACAAGTTTATCAACTGGATTTACCACTGTCATCATTAAGGAGCCTTGCACTCAGCCACAGCTGACCACAGAGAATTACTGCAGGTATAATATTATCTCTACCCTCACCTTAGGGTTAGGCTGTGGTAGATGCCATTGCCTTTGTTATTTCTGTCTTATTTTGAATAGTGCCTGTTATAGCAGGAAGATATGGCGTATTTTTTCTTTATTGCAAAAAATGGTCAAGCCAAAAGCCCAGAGTCAGACCTTGTGGGGTCCCTTCCCACATCAGTGCAAAGCCACTTCTTCATCCGGGCAAGCCACTCAGCTACTCTGTCCTTCCTACGCTGAAACTTACACACCATCACCACATCTGAGCACGTCTCATCCTGAGGTCCCCGCTGGGATTAGCTTCTCACGTGCTTGTTTTCTTTTACTTTCTCTTCCAGTGTATACAATGATTTGAATTTTCTAACAACACACATATGTTATTATACATTTAAAGAAGGTAACATCAAAGAAACAGAGTTTATACTGAGGGCAGAAGGTGATGAGGTATTTCCTGGGGAAGTTCATGCTACAGTATTAGAGCTGCTAAATATTGTTGTTCTGAGGAGTTAAATGTTTGGTAACCTTAGGAGTTTATGTAAGTTTATATTATGTGTGGTGTTCTTTAACCAATGCTTAGTATGCAGTATGAGTTATTTGGCTGGTATTTGTATGGCAACCCAGTGACAGGAGAGCAGAATACAGACTGTAAATTTACGGTACACAAAAGTCCCAACTTTGGCAGCTTTTGCTGTCAGGCAAAGGATCATTTCCCTCTGAGTTTGTACAGCAATTCAATAAAGCCTAAATAACAGTTAAGATGCTAATGTAGTATTTTTACTGCTGTTACTGGGTTTGAGAGACAACTACTAAGTTTGCAGCTATGGATAGCTGTAACTGGAAAAAGATGTCCCATGACTGCTGAGAGGTCCAAGAAGTGGCAGAAGAGAAGGCAGGAAAGATGAGAGAGATCCTGGACTTCAACTGAGTTCTGGATAGAAGGTCCAGCCAGCCAGTCACTTGGTTTGTACAGACTGTCAAGAGACAGGACCCGACCAGGAGGCACAGGAGAGATGAACAGGCAGAGAAAGGGAGGTCAGACTCAAAGCATAGACAACATCATGGAGAAAAGAGAAGCAGGAGTAGGTAGAAGCAAAACTGATGCGATACTGAAGCAGTGAGCACTCAAGCATTGTCCTAAAGATGGCCAGGTTCCAGGTACTGCCTTTAATATAGGATGAAGCCATTTGCAAGGAGGATATATAGCCTGAGAAGAACAGCCAGAAGCCATGGCCACAGAGGAAGCCTGAAGCTGATGTTAGGGAAAAGATGTTGCAAGGAAAGGCTTCCCCAGGAGCAAGATGATAGGTTCTGACCTATGGCCTCAAGTTTAGATCCTTCCCATTGCTCTTTCAGTTTTATTTTGTTTAATGCTAGAATGTAATGGTTATTATTAGTTTTCAAACCAACATTTAATCCTCATATTTGAAAATATCTTTAGAATTATGCTGCATTCCCACTAATCACTGCACCAAATAAAATCCGTTCCAAAGTATAGAAACTATCAAATACATGTATTGTTATTTCTTGTGTCAGGAATTCCAACTTTTCCCCTGGTTTCCTGTCTCAAAGTTGCATTGTTCTAGCTGAAGAAGAAGTTATTTCAGGATTACTTGTAAGAAACATCTGAGATGATTGCTGATTGAGACATAACCCAGCCCTTTTTCCACAGAAGTTCCTGCTGACCTTACATGTCATGCTCTTTTTTTTATTATTTAACATATTTTCTTTTTCTAGTAAGAGACATACTCACATTTTATGCTGACATTATATTTTCAGGGAGATACTTTCCTAATGCTCTGCATGGAGATTTTTGATTCTTGTCATTAACTATTAAGATTTCCATCTGAAGTTATTATTTTTCTTTCCTTTGGCATCCACATTTGGGAAAGAGCCAAGGGAGGAAGTGACAAATCCATCAGCTTAAGATGGGAAACCCTGTGATTTCAGAGCTGCTCATATCTCGTTAGAAGTTGCTTTTCCCTTTGGCTATTTCGTAGTAAAATCCTTTCATGGGATAGCTTCTCCATTCACATAATTAAAATATAGCATCAAAATATTTATTCATCAAAACCTGACTGGAGTAAGTCTAATCTTGCCTGTTACATACTCTACCATGTTTACACAGCACCCAAGACAGCAGACCTTAATGGGACATGAGAGTATGACTATATATTAAACACAGCATAGTAATAACAGCTTTACAAAAATAATGGATCATTTGTCTAATTGCTACCCTGCTTATAAACTATTTTGCCTGGAAGATACTAAGTCAATCACAAGTACCACATTGTATGTGTATGTTCCTAATATATTTCTGTAGCATCTTTCCTCCTTTGCCTGAGGCACAGTGGAAACAAGCAGCAGTCACTCACTCTGTCTCCTTCCCCATGAAAAACACTGGGTATTTCAGCATCAGAGAAAGGGAGGTTTTCAGTTTGCTTCTCTCAGTAGCAACTCTCAGGGCCTCAAGATGCTTATTACCATAGAAAAGCAAATGAGAATAACTGCATTGACTAAGTTGTGCCTAGCACAAGCCCTGGATAGTGATTCAGAATAATAATAAAAACATTGCAAAACAATGTAAATGTCAGTGCTATTAAAAAGCCCCTCTCTAAAGCAAACAAGAAGCAGTGTTACTTCTAATAGCTGCCCCGAGCTGCACAATATCTAACAACTCCTATCTGAAGCTCCCACCAGCCCTCAGAACAGCCTCCAGCAAGCAGAAGGCATTTTAGTCCCCAGTCACTGGTCTCAAGAGGGCTCAGTTTCTCCGTGTACATCCTCTAACTCCCCCTGTTGCATTGCAATACAACAGGGGAATGACAAGGATGTGGACAATCAGCAGCAAAGTTTGGAGTGAGGCTGCCTGAAAGAAAGGGGAGATTAGGATGAGGACTGCATTGAACCAGAGCCAACCAGTCAAACCATGGTACTTACACAGTAAATAACCGTGATGACAACTTCGCTCACCTTTCAGCACTTGCCCCTTTTAAACAATTCTGTAGTATCTTGTGCCCTTACTCCTAACAAAGTATCACCGTGGGTGTTGACATTTAACCTGTTTGTCAACAGATCCATTTACATCTCATTTCACTGGCACCCCATGCAAGAGGCAGCAAGTGAAGAGCATTTTAGCACAAGTGATGAAAGATGTCATCGCTGGTGCCCTTTAGCACTGCCTGCACTGCCATGAAGTATAGCTACCATTAGTAAGAGGGATTTGTGTGTAATGTCTACTTTCACCCAGCAAGGTCAAAATTTATGGTTCTGACCTTTTCTCTCTCATTTGCTGTTGGAGTGGGCTCGGGTCATGTTCACAAGGAATAAGATAAAGTCAAATAGAGTTGATGCAGGTTCAGTGTGAAGTGATGCAGAGGATTCCACCTCTTCCTGATAAAAATGACTTCAATGACTTTAATAACAAGGGCCATAAAGTTCCACAAATTTTACAGAAAAGGCTGTAAGGGTGTTAAATGTTTCAGAGGAGCACACAAGAGAATTCCAAGAAGACCTACATTTATTCTTACCATTATATAGTTTCTCAGATGTATTTCTCAAGGTCTCAAATCTATGTTTCAAGAAGAGCAAGTCTTGCTATGGCATAAAGGTCTGTGTTAGTTAAACCAACATAACTTTTAAGTGCTGTGCTCTTAGCAGGCTGTAAACTGCTTTGACTTAGTTTGGGTTAGTCGCTTTGCCCATGCATGCTAGAGACATACAAGCCCTCGTGCTGCATTCCCCTGATTTGACCAAGTTGGCTCAGTTGGACTGCTGTCTATGCTGACAAGCCTGGGAGTTTTAATAGACTCCTATACTTTTCCGCGATTCTTATTTTTAAGGCCAACCACAGTTGAACTATTTGGCCGAGTCACTTTTCAGCACTGGCGTGCTCTGATGCGCACAGCTGCTGTACAGTCTCCAGCACTTTCCTCTCGCCCCATGACCAGCAGCTTGGCACACGAGGAGCAGGAGTGCTGCCCTCCGTGCACGCCAGTGATGGAGGACAACTGCCCAGTGACTGGCGGGAAGGGGTATTTTAGGGACTGTTGGCTCCTCTCTCACTAAGTGTGACAGACAAGAGTCACAAAGTTCAGCCAAGATCTATCCTGCTAGTGTTTAGGACTGGGGATTAGCTCAACCCATTGCAGACGTGGAGGCTCAGTGAGAAACCAATTTCCAAGTAACAAGTTGCTCTGTGGTCTCATTATCTGGAATGGATTTTTTTTCTTTTTTCTTCAAAGAAGGTCATTGCCGTGTCCAAGTGCTTAAAAGCATGCATAGTAACTATGCAGAGATTCAAACATATATCATCTGTGATACTGTAGTACAGCTAGCATTATGCATTTAATTTTGGTGCAGTTTGGTTTACTTTTAATATATTTTCTTGCTGTTTTCAACAGCAGTGAGACATCATTTTGACAAGGAAAGATTCAGAGCAATTCTGGACACTCATAAAACATGCTGATATGAGAGATCTGCAGATATCCTGCAAATTTTTTGTGCTGGTGGTTTTTTGCTTTGTACCTGTAGATGCTCCCCCTGGCTGCAATACCACAAGTCTAAGCAAAAGTAGCCTTCCTTGAAGGTAATGTTTCCCAAACTTTCTGCTAGGAGGCATAACTTCATCAATTCCCCAAGTTTTGGACCCGAGTTTGGGACTTCTGCCAGAAAATATAATGTCTATTTGCATTCAAGCTATCCATTTTAACGTGCATACAAGCTGTCCTCTGCTGTCAGGGACTTCACCAAGAATTGTTGCTTAACAGTGTCTTTGGAAATATCAAGTCATACGTAAGCTATGAAATAGATTGTTATTGTTATAAGGATATTTTTAACACATTTGAGCACTGAGCAATTAATACAAACACATTTTGATTCCTATTAGCTAAACCCCTTGGTATCTAGCATGCTTCCTCCCCGGCTTTTGTAGTCTAGCAGGAGTTATAATTTGTACCAGCCCACCCAGGGCGAAGGACTAAGAAATAAGCTATACGTTGCATATTTTTTCTTGCTGCTTCTCACTGCTACAGTGACCTTTCTCCCTGCTGTGAAACTTCATGTCCAAATTTCCTCCCCAGTACCACAGGATGCTGCAAGTACTAACTAAAAGAAATGCAAGGGAAAAAACAAAGAGAAAGAGAGCGGTGAAATGGTGATTAGCAAGGATAACAAGACAAACAGGAAGAGCTGTTACAGCATGGGTTCTAACCCCAGCAAGACCACTACAAGAGAATATTATATCCAGTAATGTTCCTTGTCAAACTTAATGGATTGTAAGTACCTTGGCTGCTCCTTATATAGATACTTTAAATTTACTTTGTAAAACCATAAGACAGATATGATAAACACCTACCTCTGGCCACCTGCTCATCATTGTGGCAGCTTGCACAAGACTCACCTTGCATACTGCTGTGGTCCACTATATCCGTGCTCAGGCCTTCCTTTCTGGTCAAGAACATGGAGGCATGGAAACTTTCTTAACTAGGAGTTTTTTTCAGATGTTTGGGTACTGCCCCAGGACCAGTGCAGCAGCGTGTTGGTTTTGTTACTACAGGTGGCTTCCACTTTTCCAGGCAGTCTTGATTCCTCCGGAGAATATTGTATTTTTAATGCCACTCAGTTTTCACAGTGTTGGCTTTATATGAAATGAGTTGACTCCTAGAAACTACAAGAAACCAGCATTTTTTAAGTTTTGCCATTCCTAAAGTGCTGTTAGATTGAGCCCTATGCTTCTGTTCTTCTGAGTCCTCCCCAGCCCACCAAACCCCTTGGGCTTAGGAAGCAGTGATGCCCAGGCCACCATGTGAGGCTTAGCCCAGGCTGGGAGCTACACCCCTGCAGTGGAACAGGCATGTGAGCCACAACACTTGTAAATTACTGCAGTAGAATATACTTACTCAAATGCCTGGTTTTCAGCAAAAAGAAGGATAAATTTTGGTTAGATTTTTGTGGGTTTTTTCATGTAAAAAATTCATTTTTACATTATTATTTCGTTCTCTGCCTCCTTGCTGGATATCAGCATTTCAAACCTCACCACCATAGTAGCTACAGAGCATTGCCACTATTACAAGAACATGACACTATGCTCAGAAATACAATCTTTAAAGCAAGGGTTACCCCACTGAATATTTTATGCTTTTTGGTTTGCTTTTTGCTTAGCAATTAGGAAGTGTCCTTTGTTTGTGTTTCGACAAAATTATTGTAGTAGGACACTCTACCAAAAAAGGCAAGAAAAGAGCTTTCATGCCTGTCAGGAGTTCTCTTTTTATTTTTCTACTAATGACAGGGTCACAAAATAGGAGTATTTCAGATATGGGCAATCTGGAGTTTGGTCAAACAGGAGTGAAACAATCTACAAATGATAACTTGCTTTTGTAACAAAGATTAGCTCAAACCCAGGAAACGTTACACAATAAACCTCTCTTTGTTTGCATTTCAAAATAGTTGCTAAAATACTGCTTCTAGCCACTTGAAAATAGCCAGTGCATATATTCTTCTCGTGCCCTCCTCAGCAGGTCTTCAGCAACGGATCGGCCCACCTGACTTTTCAGACCTGAGCTGCCAGGCGTGTTTGTGGGTGGTTTCTCCCCCTTTTGGTGTCAGTCTGGAAGAAAAAGGTGGAGCAGTTGGGTGAAGCCAGCTCCATCCCACTCCCCCAGCCACAGCCAGTCTAGCCCCCAGAGCAGACTGTTTTCTCATCGTCGCATGACTAATATAACCACAGGCACTTGAAGTGCATGGGAATTTTTCCAGCCAGTATTCAGAGGGCAGCAGCAACCTTTCTGCTAAGGAGGGTCTTATGACATATTTTCTATTTTTTTTCTTTCAGTAAAGAGTTTGCTGGCAATGTTAGTGCAGCAAGACAGACCCCAAACCTAGCACCATTGGAAAATGACTTTTTTTTAATCCTTCATATACCTTGAATTTCATGCCAGGACAGGCCACACTGGTGACAGTGACAGTCCATGCATTTTCTCAGGCATGTTCTCTAATTAAGCTCTGCCAAAAATGGCTGAACTGATCTTTTCATGGTTACTGCACAAGAGCTCACAAGACAAACAGTGAAGCCTCACTAGGCTGTGCAATAAGTTCCACAGCGCAATACTGGCAGCGTGCGGTGGCAGCTCAAAAGGTTGTTAAGAGCCATTTTAATTCTTGCATGTGCTGACACTACCTTTTCGGGTTGTCCTCTGGTTAGCCCAGAGCCTGCAAGCCCCTGAGCAGGGTTAACCAACTCCCTGCTGGGACTCTCATTAGGAGCAGCTGAGGCATTACTGTTTCTTCTGTGCCTCTTTTTACATCTGTTTCTATGTTTCAGAGAAGCCTTGCCAAGAACACCCCAATTTATTTAGCTCTCACATCTGATTTGATTTGAAGCTTCTCAGCCCCTCACCCTTGGGTCTGGCCAGATCACTGGAGCAGAAGTCACAAGATTTCTTAAAAAGAAAACAACAGTAAAAAAGCTGATTAGACAAAACTGTTGAAAATCTCCAAGAATTAATTTACAGACTAGATGTGATAGCTCCCCAGAATGGCATCTTTCCAACTGCAGTGTCCCTATCACTCCAGTCAATGATGGGACAGATTAGGCACTGAATTCCTGCCAGCTGATACACTAGAGCATTTTTATTTATGAAAAATGTTGCAATTTGGTAGGCTTTGACCATTCCTTTGAACTTTGGATGTTCACATTGCCTGATTTTGGCAAGTTTGCACCTCAGTGAATAGCTATGTGCTGTTCAAAATCTACATGACCACAGAACTGATACCTTTAATTTATAAATGTGACCCACACGTACTTTGGCTACACAAGGTCTGGTAAACGGAGAATGCAATTACACTTCAGCATGAGAAGAGACACAGAGCTGGACTAAACAGGGGAGTTTGAAGATGTCTTGCATGCTTCAATTTCAATGCTGTCTAACTGAAAAGCTTGATAAAAATCCTATCTCAACCACAAAAACTGAACAGCCAATTAATTACTAACATTGTCTCAAATGACTTCTAAGTAAAGGAGAATGTGGCTGTCTTCAAGGCTGACATTTTAGGTATGAAATTCAGTTTCACGTTGGAGATCCTCCACTCTGCTCTCCGATGAACCCTCTGTGGGGCCAGCCCCGCTGCTGGCACTCTGCCTTGCCAGCCCAGTGGGAATTCAGTTCTGCAAAAACCCCTGAATGATGCTACTAACATCAGCCCACAGCTGATGTCTGCAAGCCGGGAGCGTCACTAGCTAGTCTGTAAGATAAGTATGTCAGTGAGCCTTACAGAAACACAGAAAAGTCTTCACAGAAAAGAGCATTGAAAGAAACTTCTAGCTGTGAATTCTCTTTTGCAGTGACAGTGTGTGGTTAAACCCCAACTATTGGCGGCTAAAAGACACAGGCCAAAATCAGATCATTGTACTTTTGAAATATGGGGGAATTAACATTTAAACCTTCAGCCTAATTCCTGCAGACTTACATTTCTAACTAGCTTCACAATGTCCAGTCCACAATACGGAAAAAAAAAGTCTTTCGTGAGCAAGGAGAAAATTTCTTATGACTGGCTCTCCAATTTTTGCTAAACAACTTACGAAAATTACAGTCCTTGGTTCAGTTTATAACTGGATCTCTGGGATAAAAATACAGATTTGGGACCAAACTCTGCTTCTTGCAATAGAAGAGATTGTTTTGTTTGACTTCTTTCCTACAGAGGTCGAAGAAGGGCAGTTATTTTTTCACAAATCTAAATGGGTATCAAGTGATGGTTAAAATAGGAAAATACCCCAGGAGCTCTGGCCCCTTTGCATAGGTGCAAATCTGTAATTCAGCTGAATTCATTCCAGAGCTATATTAACCTGAGTGCAGGTCAGCAGATGGCAGGCAGGACACAAGGGCAGAGTGGGGCAGGAGAAGAGGCTTGTTAAACCCTGGACTTGCAATCGGATCTCTGCCAGCGGCTGTTCAAAGCCTCCAGAGACTGCAGGCAAGCCGGGGGCAGACAGGGCTCTGTGCCAGCACAGGCTGCCGCTGAATCAGGGCCTTGTGCGTTAATTTATTTTAGAGAACCCAGGACACAGTTACTGGACAGCCTAAATATAGCTCTATCAAAATGGCAAAACAACCTGGATTCAGCCGTTTACAATCAACAAACCTCCTCACACCTCAGATGCCAGGACATGCCATACAATGTGCAAAAGTCAGCTTTTTTTGGGGGGCAGAGGAGGAAGGAAAGCGCCAGCAGCGGGAGGACAGACCCTGAGCGGGAGCTGGGTCTCCCCTGCAAACACAGCAGCAGGGAGATGCAAGGGGACTTCAGCCTGCAGAGCAAGCTAGCTTCTACCAGTGCAAGAAACAGCAATGCCCCAATGGCAAAAAAAGAAATCTGTAGAGAAAGCAAATGGTAATTACATGTTTCTAAAGCTCTGTTCTCCAAAAACTTACTCTGAAGCAAGCTGTGGAGGAAATCTGGTTTTTACTTGTGCAAGCAGTCTTGGCCAAATGTCTTCTTTTCCCTCCCTCTTGACTACTTTGCTAGAAATCACCTTCATTACTCACACACAAACAAGGCTGTTGCCATAGAAGTCTTCTTGACTTGGTTAAAAAGTGATTCAAGAGGATCACCCGGTGGCTGAACTGGCTTATGCCGAGAATAAGACAGCAGAAAGCAGGCCCTCTCTGGTGGCTGCGGCTGTGGGGAGAGCCCCGACTCTCCCGTTAGAGCTTGCCAATCTTGGCCTCTGGTTTTGCTCAGGAAGTGAAGCTGAACGGGAAATTATTGTGCTGCGTGACATGGAGAGCTGCATTATGTAGTATTAAGAAGATCATGCTTATGAAATGTTATTTTTCCACTTTAATGGTTAAAGCTTTGGACTTGTTTTCTTAACATAATTTTAATTTTCTGCAGTTATTCATGTTTTAGTGCTCACCTCCTTCAAAGGATAGGATCCTCTCCTCTTTCACTAATGCATAAACTCTGTGTCTCCATGGCAGCCCCGGGGCCAAGGGAAGGGAAGGTGAGTCCTGACACATGCCAAGAGTGTGGTGGAATTCATCCCAATGTGCCTCTACACTACCGATTGATGCCAGAGCGGCAGGCCAGGCTCCTGGGCACACATGGGGCTTTGGGGACACCGTGCAAGGTGCAGGCGGGGAGGCAAAAGGAAGGGGCTAAGGGGCTTACCATCTTCTCCCGGTGGGTAGAGATGTGGTCTCGCCTCCTTTATCTTTCAGAAATGGTCTGTAGCAAAGTGCTGGCATTGCAAGGGGCCCTGTGACTCGGAGAGTGCAGTATAAAATAATTCATCCACTTCCAAGAGTAAGGCTAAAATAAAATATACACTGCTCAGCTCACTGTAAACATTAACAACCTCCCTTTTACCCTTTCTGATGAGCTTCCTCTAGCTACTGCTACGTGCTGGAGCAGCAGCTTGGTATTGCCATTGCAGATATATGCTCTCCCAGGAATATTCCCCGAGTTAAGGGTCCTTCTTGCCTCAGAGAATTTGCACTTCTCACATGCTTGTTAAAGACAGAAGCTGCCAGGCTCCAGAGATGCCATGCAGTGAGCCTGCCCCGCTGCCACTTCACTGCTGCATGGCGCTGTCCCAGACACGTGCCACCACAGTGGCCATGCTGCTGCTACAGGCACCGAGCAGCTGTGGGCTGCCCCACCGTCCCTCAGTGCCTGCGCATGCACTCCCTCCTGGGCTCCCAAACGTCCCTTTGCCAACAGGGAGGCAAGGGGTGGGTTGCAGCATCCTGCCTTTAATGGAAAGTGAGGGATGGAGAGAGTTCGGTGGGGTCTGCCCACAGGAAGAAGGGAAGGATGACACAGAGGAAGGAGCCAGGTCTGTTGGGGTCGATGGGGATGTCTGGGGAAGGCGGGAGGACAGCCACATCCTCACCAGCTCCCCTAGATGATGGTAACTTGCTGCTGAGCTCCAGCTGCAGGGTCTGTGGTCTAACCCTGCACTAGGCTGAGCAGGCTGCAGTACCCAAGGTGTTCGGTTACCCTCTGAGGAACAGGATGAAACCAGTCTCTTGATTAGCTGTTGGCTGATTAACGGTAGCCTGCTGTACCCTGGGTGAGACAGAGGTCCTACAGGAGATGTAGCATCTGGCTGTGCAACCAGAGGCCCTGCCACTGTGCAGGACGTGACACAAGGAGGCACAGGAGGGTAGCATGGGCATGGATATTGGCCTTTCCTAGCCCGAGGGCTTCATTTGGTAGCTTCAATATTTAGTAGACATATTTTTGTGTTATTTTAAAACACACTCTGAAGTTCAACATAAACCACTGTCACAGGCCTGAAGTTGAAAAGCAAGACAGGGCTCATAGTGTATCCTGTGTACATGTGGATCTAATTATTGGGGGAGCATTAACAAAATAATCTGTCTCTGCTGAGGCTTACTAGGGCTCCCAAGACGTTGTCTGAGAGAAGTATCTGACATCTTTAGAGTGTTAAGGCTAAGGATTTTTCACATTTTTTTAGAGCTAAACATGTGACATGCATACAATATATTTTTCCATTCTAATTAGCATTTTCATTGGCTAAACTGTGCCTGGCCCTATACTTCTAAGAGACACACTGATTCCACACACCACCGAGGAAAACAGATACGCAAAGACAGTGTAATTATGCAGAATTTTAAGCAGCTTCCACTTAACCAGTGAATGGTGTAACACTAGTCTAAAAGTTTCATCCAGCCTTTGATGTAAAATTTAACTGTTGAGAGGCAGAGGGTGGAAGAGGGAGAGAGAGAAAAGAAAAAGCTGGGAACAGACTTTGCAGACTGGAGCTGTGTGAAAATGGCTGATCAGATGCTGTTTGATCAGTTGAGTGCCATAATTTGGACAGGAGGAGAGCTGAACCTCTGTTTGAAAGTTGTCTCCTTCCCAGATGCAAACTCAAAAGATCACCTACCCGCTTGGTATTTAATTTGCAATACTGATGTGTTAAGCTGCTCCCACACACAGTAAATCAAGGAGCAAGGAGCAGAAGATAACTGCCAGCCCATACAGACAGTGACTTGCTTCATTTATTACCCAGGGAAGTGTGTCCATTTTGCAAACAGAAGTGGCATTTTCCTCGCTTGGCGGCACTAAGTGTCTTATTACAGCAGGACTGTCAGGGCAAGAGACTTATTGACAGCTTGGGTTAAAAGTGCCAAGTGGCCCGTGACTCTAACTCAGTGAAAGCCAGCCTGATGCAGACATGGCCACTTGTCCTTTAAAGGACGCAAATATACTGCAGTGATGCCAGAAGTTCTCAGGCGTTATTTATCTGGGAAACAATGTGCCTGAAAGGGAAAATAAAAGAATTTTGACAAGTTGCCCATGCCAAATGTGAAGTGCTTTGCTGTCTCCTGGAAGCAAGCAGGGGTAAATCTGAGGAGGGTATGCCTTCCCAGGCCTGCTGCGATGCAGCTGGGCTGTCAAACCCCGCCTTTGCCTCTGATAAAACAGGCCAGAAGCTCAAAAACTCAAGAGACGAAAAGCAAGAGATACCTGTTCCATCACCCACAACAGCACTTCTCCACTAGCAGCTTTCAAACAGCTAATCAAAAAAGCAAGCACAGACTGGTATAATGCTTCAAACATGCTGCTGCCTTTGCGTGTCACTGTCATCCATCCTCGCATGCTCCAAAGCACACAGTCTGGTTTTTAGGTGAGGCACTGGAAAAGCTATTGCCCATGAAGCTGAGCAGAGCATCGCACAATGATGTAGCCCTGTAGTACAGCACCGTCTCTCTCAAGAGCAGTCCAGAAGCTTTGCACTGAATTTGTAAGGCCTCAGAACTGAGGCTTTGAGGCTGTGCTTGGTCGGAAGTTTTCTTGACCTGCTTGCAGCTTTGGTTTACTTTGTTCCCCTTCATTTATCTGTGGCAGGAAGTCCTCTAAGTGACCATGTGTGCAAAGCTAATTTCTTTTACTTTTGTGTATCTTTGCATGGTACAAGCATACTTTTATAGAGATAGCAGTTATTCTACACCGAATGAGATATTTATGACTAATATAATAATGTAGTGTAGAGGAGGACAGGTCTGCTAAAACAGCCATCGAGAAGAGGAGGCACAGGATGAGGCACAGAGGAGCACAGGCATGGGATGATGAGAGATAGGGCACAGGCTGACACTGGCGATCCTACAGCTATAAACATCTCTTCCATAGTCAGTTCAATAAAAGTGGAGCTGGACAAAACTGGTTTTAGGGTACAAAAAGGCAAAGAAGAAATAGTACCAAACATACTTAAAAGGCACCACATATAGTAAATTCCAATGAAACATGCAGCTGCAGACCACTGGAGAAAGAGAAAGGTGTAAAGAAACATGTTAGCAAACTTATGAAAATGACTCCAAGTGGATCCTACATCAACGAAGGAGACACCATCAACCTGAATATCATGCTCCTCCCTGCAAAGCACTCCAGGTGCCCCCGACTCGTTGCAACACCCCAAGCCCCAGCAGACTGACACCATCAGCCTCAGGGCACAGAGGAGCAGGGGATGGGAGAGCCTGACACCAGGAAAAGGGGTAGAAATTAAGTGTGTGTGAAAAGATTTTAACTGCACTGTTATTCTTTCTTTTTCTGTAACAATTAGATCTAGACTAGCAGTGATTCTTGAATTACTGTTAAGGTTTCAGTTAATATAAAGTGAGCTGCTTCTTCACCTGTAAGCAAGATTTTTAACATAAAAATTGCTGGAATTAATGAAAAGGAAAGAGTCTACTGGTCTTCCACGGGTTTGCTCTGGGCTGTCACAATTCCCATGACAGAGCTGTGGTACGGGGTGACTTCTGGAGGTCAGACGAGGCATGGCTGGGAGCTGCACAGCACAGCATGTTCCTCAGAGAGGGACAGCTATTTTGGCAGAGAGTGGCCGCAGTGGCAAGCTTTCACCCACCACGAGGAAATTGCTGCCTTTCCCAGGGAAGGGATCATGAATGGATCCCACCAAGGAAAAGAGAATCCTGGGACAGATGAACTAAAACACACGTTATTTATGTTGAAATACTAAAGATCAGGCCAGGAAATGCTATAGCCAAATTGATTTGGAAGGGCCAAGCTGGATTCATGAGAAGGAGGCTAGCAGAGGACGGTATGTGTATAATTTGTAACTTAACCCAGGCTGCAGCGATATGGAGACACCAGCTGTCATACCCTTTGTGGATGCATAGAAAACATTTAACATGATTTAATGGAACTGTTTGGATCAAGTGATGTTGAAGTTTGTTTTTCACAAGACCTTTGCTGATAGTGTTTTCTTTATGGACCTTCTCCTGCCAAACTGTCGCCAAAACTCAGCAGGATGCAATTTCTTCTCCATCTTCCCTGGGAAAAGAAGAGCACTGCAGTTCAGTGGGGCTAATCATACTAGCAGGTATCAAGTCTTTAACAGTCTTTTATCAAGTCTTTTTTTTTTTCTTCACAAATAGGGAAAGGGGTATTTGCAGCTGCTAGTTAAAGAACCTCGGAAACATCAACTGCAAAAAAAATAGAGGCTTGAGAGACCTGGGAGGCCAGTGTCCAATGCATTATCATGCAAACTGTATCATGTAGAGTACCAACTACCAGTTCTGTAATCACAGCTTTTATGAACTCCAGGAGCTCCAATGTGCTTTGAAAACCTAGTTTTTGGATGGATGTATCTGGATGCCGGATCCAAGTCAGCCTAATCAGCTCAGTGGAATGAAACTTAGGGATATCATCAAGCTTTGTATCAATAGAAGAACAAGACTCTGGCAACTCTTCAGATGGGCCAACATTTTCAAAGGTCATTGCCAATTTTGCAATACCAGATATTTAGTCTAATGCTCAGACCTATGCCACCTGCTTTACAGATACACAGAAAAGCTGGTTTTTGCTCCAAAGACCTTACTTTCTAGACACATGGATTCCATACAGGCAAGGCTGCTGCTAGAATTAATAGTCTACTAATCATGTTAGCTTTTACTTTTCAGCATATGCTGATGCCGTATTTCTGCAGCCAAGTTATCTATAACATGATGGATAGTTTTGTCTGCTTCTAATTTTCAAGTAATAGTGGGAAAATTTTAGATTTAATCAGAAGAACCTGACATTATCCTACTACAGTTTTGTCCTTGGCATTGCTTTCACAATTCACAAACATTCCCAGTGCCCCGCTTTCAAACTCAATAGAGACGGGGGTGGGTAGACCCAAAATTTCCTGTCTCCATCATTATGAGTGGGACTCACTCAAGAGGTGAGTTGATTTCCCATTACTTGCTGCATAGCCTAGACCTCCCACGTTGCCAGCCCAGCACCAGGGCTGCTCTCACAGTGTCCAACCCAGCAGCCACCCTGTGCCTTGGACAGGGGCCATGGGGCAGGAGAGAGGCTGCTGCTGGGAAATATTCCTCCTTGAGCCTTTCTGGAGAGCAGTCTAACCGTAGGACCCGCTGCACATCCGTATTGCCCTTGTAAAGCAGCTGGTGGTGGGGAGGGCAGGCACAGTGGCTCTCCGGTGCTGGCAGATGGAGGAGTCAGGAGGGTGTAGTACCCTATGGCACTGCCATGGTCCTTGCCTGAGTTGGACTGTGTGCTGCCAAAGGAAAGTACTGGGGAATGTTTTGCTGTGGTACGTTCCCTTTCCCATCCTGGCAAGATAAGTCATAGGGCAGGGCAAGTTCATTATGTTCCATGTTTGTTGATCTAAGCAAGACAGAATGAACTAAGACTGATTCTATTTGGCTGGAAAGGGCTGAACAGCAGCTAATATTAAACACCTCTTGTGTGAAGCAGGGACATTGGTACTGAAAGAATTATAATGACTTAATGTGAACATTAATAAAGTGTTCATGAATAATACATTTTAAATTATTACCTAGATATTGGCTGGCTGGAGCTCCAACCTTAGCCCATATTTCTCTGGCACTATTTAACTTCATCACTAATTTAGGGAGTTAGAGGCACTAGAAATCCTACCTGTGGGGGTATATGGATAAAGTTAATAGTATAATCCTTGTCCCATTCACACACTGTTTTCCTTTTTCTCCTACAAAAGAGGGTAACAGATAAAATGAAGTCTATGAGTGTAGTCCATAAAATGAAGTCTACACTGAGTCTGTGGCGTCTTCACACAATGAGATGGGGCTTCAACCAACCCAGGCCATGCAGCGTCCATCGGAGCTCATCAGAAGTGCAGGAGCCATTTTCCTGTGAGGCTGCAAGTGCCTCCAGCAGGACCCTGCTAGTTCCACATGCTGTTGATGTGGCCAATAACTGCATTGTGTCTGATGGAGCAGACTGCAAATTCAGCCCATCTCCTTTTGATTGTGAGAGTCAAGATTAGGATTAATTTGGAAAACATCCCCTTGGTGAGAATTTTCCAAGCAATGGATGGAGGAGGCAGATAACTGTAATACATAGGCTCGTAAAGTGACACACACTGGACTTCTCTCCCCTTTCCTTGTTGGCTGTTCAAGTAGCTGTATCCATTTCCAATACCCAGCACACTCCACATGTACCCCCTGCACAGCTGCTTCTTGCAGCCGTGAAACTGCACCTCTAGCAAGTGTATTAGTAACACAGGGTACAGCTATGCAAACAGATTACTGTGAATTAAGTGGAGGTGTGGATTTACAGTGTCAGTGTAGCTGCTAGTGGTGACTTCTCAGAGGCAGCCTCTTGCCTTGGAGCAAGTTTCCCTTTATGGTTAGGCAACTTTTCACTTACCACAGGCTGTGAATGGGACCTTGCTGTGGAAAACATGATGTGATGTAAATGCACATACCCACAGTCACTTGTTTGTATAGCTGTACCTTTAGAAAAAGGAGTTGCAACTAGAGTACAGCTTGAAAAGAGCCCTGCTGCTGGCCAAACAATGCTTTCAAAGGACTTTCAAACACTGCTTCATGTGGGATTTGTAAATTGTTTTGCTGTATGAATCACTGCGGCACCCGAGCCCGTTTCAGCCTGAGTCTGAAGCATGGTTTGTAGTTAAAACCACCATGCAGCTGTAATACAATAACAAAGCAGTTCTGACTAAAACTGGCTGCAATCCCAGGGGCTTTTCTCTTGCTTTCTCAGTCACACCCTTCCCTTAAATCCCCTCCTGGGTCATGCAGCTGACACCAAGTCCGGGGCCTTTAATAGCTAGTCTAAACCAGCAAAATGATTTTCCAGACCAGAACATTTAGGGTTTGATATATAGATAAAGAGTAAGCCTTAGTACTGTCTCATTTTTGACTCATGAGCAATGCCTGACCTTACTGACGTGCCCCTACCTGGTTTTCAGAAATATTAATCCTCAAATTCCCAAGCACCATAGGTGTCATGTGGATGTCACCAGAAGGCCGTGCCAAATGCACACCCATGCATCTCTCCTCTGCCGTACCCCAAACTGCTGTGGCCCTTCAGGAACTTAAACATCTGCAGCCTTTCTACTGCTCTTGGCTACATACATAGGTGACAGCTGTTGGCTTTCTTCCAGCAGTGTGATCACCTGGAAAAGGCAGCCAGCAAGGACCTGCATGTACGGCCAGGCATGGCCACCCCTCCCCAGGCAAGCAATGCTATTCATTACTATGCTTTAATTTGGGATTGGAGTAGGGCTAAGCAGAAGGGACATTTTCTGTAAAATGTAGCTGTTTTCATCTGATTTTTTTGGAAGATTGAATTAAAGTAAAGGAATGCATAGAAATACATCTTTGCAGTAACCCAGTTTGAAATTTTGAATTTTTGAATGTGATCCTTAAAAAAAAAACCCAAAACTTTCTTTTTTTGAAGAAAACATCAAAATCTGCAGAGAAATGTTCCCCAAATTTCTCCAATTGTTCTGCAAACTGAAACTCCTGTCCAAGCCAGCCACTTTCACAGAAAGAAAAGCAGTAACAAAACCAGATCATTAACATTGTGTAGAAATCCAGTTTCAGCTGATTGTGTTGGAAATGCTCATATTTTCAATATCTTGTTCTTCTTTACCAGTTCTAGTAAACCACATTAACTTAGGGGAAGGAGATACTACAACATACAAAAACCTTAGTAGTGCTCTTCAGTGCTCTGTGATCTCTCTTCAGCAAGCTAGGTGTCTGGTTTTGTCATCAATTCAGACATCACCCCACCTTGCAGTCCATCTTGAAGTGCACGAGAGTGCCTATGTGCTGCACTAGCTCTACTTAGACCAGCATCCACTTTAAGTGATGGAAGTCCACAGGACCAGGTGTTTCTAGGCCAAGCATTCCAGTAAGTGAAATTTATTGTTTTAATATTCCTTTCTCCCATTTCTCCATCAAGGGATCTTCTATCACCAAATCAACAGGACTCAGCCTGCTTCAGGAAGACAGAAAACAGGACAAGCACAGGCCATCTAAAAATAAAATGGAGCCAAAGAAGTCCCCTCTGCAATATTGACTTTTACTACAGCACCAAGATGACTCAAGAGAGCTACTCCGGGAGGTCAACAGAAGAAGCAGGTAGCAAGAAAAGCTTGTAATTGATGTCAATATGACAAGAATGGGTGAAAATAATCCTGGTCTCCATGTTAAAGATAGAAATCTGAGGTCCTGCACAGGGCAGGAGCCGGCAATCAGGTCCCTCCAGCTCCGTGCCTTTATCATCAAACTGGTCACAGAGGAGGGCAGGAAGGTTTGAGGGCAAATGTTTGCTTTGTGCTTTGCCCCTTTCTCTGTGCCCAAGGTCAGAAGGATAAGAGCATCTCCTATCTCAGTGTCCACGGGGAATTTCTCACTGCCAAAGAAAGGAAAATTGGGCTCTGCAACACCGTGTCTTATGAATGGCCCAAATGTACCACCCAAGGGAGAGGACAGAACTAGTGTCTTCAGCCTTCCCACATCAGCTGTACATGTGGGAGCCACTGGATCTGCTCCTCCCTGTAAGTGCCCTGTCCAGCTCCTACAGGATATCTGGAAGTGGTCTATTTCTAATAATGCTGAAGGAGTGTAGTCTCTGACAGCATGTAGCGCACAAAACCAGGGTAACAATATGATCCAGAGGGTTTACAATCTAATTAAAGAGTTTAATTCTTTATATACACTGTAAAACTGAAAATCCAGGGTAGGTCCATTTGAAAACAAAGCAAACCAGATAAATGTGAGCTGTTTCACACTAGGCTATGGGCATATTTATGTGGAAGACTGAACAAATATATTAGTGGTTTCTTTTCTGATAATGTAAATATTCCCAAGAACACTGGAGATCCCAGCGAAGTCATCTGGACAGGGATATAATGCAGTGCAGATGTGAAAGTGCTTGAAGGGAAAGAGGGAGCATCCAAGCCTTTCCCAAGACTCTCCTAATACCCTTACGACAGTGATCTGCCTCAGTGTTGTTGTTGGCATGGCTTGCTCAGCAGCCATCACAGCCCAGCTTCATAACTGAAGCTACAGGCCCGATTCATTAAAAGAATATTTACTGGTGTTAAAAGGGTTTTGTTATAGATCTTGTTTTCATAAATAGGGCTCTATAGTGCATTATGCGTGTGATTTACAGAGGAAAGAAAAATCTCTGAATCATGGGGAGAAGTGCTTGTGAGCAAGGTTCTTGGAGTGAGAATAGTTTGGTATGGAAACGAGATGTGGATCTGGGGGAGAAGGAATTAAATCTCGTCCTATTTGCTGGTGTCCCAGGAGATGTCACAGCAAGATGCAACTGCACTGGGGTTGTTGTGGCATTCTGTACACCGCTCTGCTCCTGCTACTGGCCTGTGTGCTCCGGCAGCTCCAGGGTAGAGGTGGCAAGGCACAGGGGGGCCCAGCTCCCACTGCTCACTGCCTCCTAAGTGTAGCCTCTCCTGTCTTGTAGAAATGCTCAGCTAAGTGCTGAGACCCTGTAGATGTCTCCTACACTTGGAGTGACTTTCCGACCAGACTTGCAAGTACAGCCCAGCATGGTTAGCAGGGGGAGCTGCAGCTATAGTGCAAGTGAGTATGGGAGCTATAGTGCCAGAGATGTGCTAGACATCTGGGTATGGCATAATAAATAATGTTTAGCAAATAGAGGCCTAGTCAATATGAGTAGTGAAGTCTTGGGCATGTCATGTCTCATCCTGAAATGGATGCCTAAAAAAACACGCTCCCCAATTGCCCTTTTCTTTCCATTGAATACAAAGGGAGCCAGGGTGACTGGCCCCAATCAAGATGAAGTCCCTCCACAGGTCTTGATTTAAGCCTAATTGCAATGTTCAAATCCCAGTTGCCCATGTGGCAGAATACAAACAGCACGGCTATGTACAGTGTTATCTACAAGGCAGGAGCAATACAACAGCTGGATCCAGATAGTGAAATCCTGAGGACAGACCAAAACTCTTCTAGTCCCCTCCCCCTTCCCTTAAAAGAGTTTATGCCTATTAGCCTTTATGTCTACACATAAGAGTGCAAAACAATTGAGTAAACTATCCTGTTCTGTTACTGAACCCTTTAGATTTCTATTATTAAAAGAGCAGCTAATTATTTTATCAAAAAACTGTGGAAGCTTCTAATTGTTATGGATTTTGTCTCTCAAAATCCATTAAAAAATTACATAAATCATGTAATTAACAAACCTAATGAGTAATGTACAGCTTAGTATCAGCCCCTTTGAAGCTGCTCAGAATCCACAACAGCCAGGAGTTAACAGACCTATAGCAGTCAACAAGGGAAATTGCTATATGTTTTGATTTATGATGCTATGTTATAATTATTTTGCTCTTGCAATACCTGATATGCTGTAGTGACCTACAACTGACACACAGCTCTTCCAGAGGGTGTCCTGTAGGCAGCCAAGCAATTTCCCTGGCCAGATCTTGTGCATGCAAACCATTTGCTGGAAACATTCAGTCACATCTTTACAAGTGATTCACTTACTATAGGGATATCATAAAGGCCAAAAAAGTTTGTAGGCTTTTTAATAAAAAGGAAGTGTGAGGTGAAGCATTTACTGCCTTTAATTTAAGTTGTTCATGTTTCTCCAGCAATCAGGAGCTAGCTTCCAGGGGCCCTGCAGGTGTTCGAGTGCACATTGGATTTGACAGGGTCTATTTTTTGTGTCAAGCAGTAGATTTTTAAGCAACATTTGGAAATGTTCACAGAAAAGGGCAATTTTGGACTTGTACAACGGGAATGGTCATGCAGAAAACCTGAAGCTAAGTTTCACTTGCCCAATGGGAGAACAAGGAGCAAAATCATCCTTATGAGTCATGAATTCAGTCAACTCAGTCAGTGTCCAAATACTGCATACTAGGTATAGGCTGCTCCCAAATTGGTTTTGACCAGGAAGTTATCCACAGAGTAATTTTGATTAAGCAAAAATGTTCTGAATGGTCACAACCTGCTTGCGGCCAATTCACAAAAGGAAAAAAAAAGAGAAATCATCCAAATACAATCTTTATTCCAAGAAGTTTATTGGGTTCTAATCACATGGCAACACTCAGGTATATGTATCCAGTCAAACCCCACTGGCAAGCCATCAGCCATAGGACACCAGGAAAATCAGCCTTGATGCTGTACACCACTCTGCTCCTGCTACTGTCCTGTGTGCTCTGGCAGCTCCAGGGTAGAGGTGGCAAAGCACCATGTTGTTCATTTGCAAACCTCTAAAGAGCCATATAGTGGAGGGGAAGATCCTGCATTTCAAATGCAAGCTGGCTGACAACAAGCAGTTAACTTGGACAATCCCTGCAGGAGTTGTTCCAGGGATGCACAGATGATGGCTGAAAACCATAGTTTTAGATCAATCATATTTGACAACCCAATTTCAGGGCTGGGCTTTTTCCATGTTGGAACTGTAAAGTTAGAAAGAGATTAACAAGCCTGCCTAATAAGTGGCATTCCAGCCTGTCAGAGTCATATTATTGCACATAAGACTTATATTAGATAAACAATACAAAGGTTGCTAAGATGAGTATTCAAAACCTAGGCAATACCAGAAATAAGGTCATTATGCTCTGGTTTAGCACTTTGAATGACACAGCCATATTATCCTTCTGTGGCAGTCATCACTGTAGTGTCTGTCCTCCACAGAAAACAATTATTATTTTCAAGACAGTCTGTGAGATGAGCATTTCTGTGAGTGAATATCCCATCTATACTCACCCATATAAATTGTGACAGCTGGAGCTTGCCAGAAAATTGACTGCTCTGTTTCAAGTGTGTCTCACCTGATTTTTCAAGGTTTTTAAGCATGGCACCTCATCTGCCCAAAGCACAGCTCCCACTGGCTTTCAGTGGCACTACATACTTCTTCAAAGACTATTTAAATGATGTGCCCCGTGTCACCCAGGGACAGAAGGACAGGGACAATCCAGCTTTCTGGGCTGGTACTGTCCTTCCTGTCCCTGTGCTTCCTTGCCGCAATGTGTGCTCCCGTTCCATTTGTGCTCAGAGAGGATAGACTCTGGGAGGTACTAAAATCACAGTCTGTAAATGTACCTTGAAGACTGTTCTGGTGTTTCAAAGGCTGTTCTTTTGCTCCATGCTCTGCACTATAGCCAGTTCTTTTGCAACATTCCAGGTCCTTTCTGGAGAGTGAAAGAACTGTTGGCCATCCTCCCTCCCTCCTCCCCCCCCCCCCCAAAAAAAAAAAAAAAAAAAAGGGCACTCAAGAATTTCAGGCCATGAGGAAAAAAGAAGTTTCCATCCTTAACTTGGATCTTAGAAGTAGCTCAAGCTGGATGTCTGGCATGGAAAATCTCCTGCCCAAACATTTTTAAAAGTTTGGCAAAAGCACAAAGAAGAATGGGGGTCTTACAACAGGGAAAACTGTTCAGCCCAAATAATGAGTAGAGCTGCTAGATCTCTTCAAAATAGCACTTGATATCAGAATCTATAAGAGTTTCTCCACATAGGGTTCAAAGCCAATAAGCTAAGGACTGGTGTTTTATAAAGACCTAGAAGGATCACAGAGAATCCCCTACATTTTTCTGTAGACATTCACTGAGATTAGACTGACACCATGAGTTGTACTGAACTAAATCCACAGCCAAAAAGTGACAGTGAAAGTCTCTTGGTTAATGTGTGTAGCCAATCTTCAGATTGAATCACTAGATCTCTGTTCTACACTAACAACCTGTAGGACTAATTCATGGACTATAATTGATCACTTATTAAATCAAGGTGACAACAAATATTCATACAATCAGCTTCTTTCCTCCTGCAGATGGCTTCTTCAAAAATGCTACTGTTCATTTGAAGAAAGCCCTGTTCAGAAGAGAAAGGAAAAGCATTAGTTTGACACTGACTGTCTGTGTGAGCATTGTCTCTCTTTACCTGTTTTTCTGACGGCTAAAATGTGGGAACTGAAACAGTGAGTCAAAAAAGGTTCTGATTTAGTTACCTAATGTTAGATAGATACGCTTGAATTTTTATCATCCCAAATTCTGTTTCAGGTTCTTTGCTTTACGCTCATCTCTATTCTTTTGGATTTAGTTTTCGCTGATACATGTTTTCCCTAAAGCCTCTTTGCACTGCAGGAAAGAAGATCTTCCTGAAGACGTTTTTTGTAGATCTTTAAAATAATACTGGCTTACACATTAAAAGACAGACACAGCTGCAGTGAAGGGTACTAGGCTTTTGATCTTGAAAAAATAAGAACCTGGGTTTAAAGAACATTCATTTTATGCAAATAAATCTGTGCAGAAAAACAGTATAAGAGAAATCTGTGCTCTTTAGACACCAGGGAAAGCAGCTGGCCTGGCTCATGCAGGAAGCAGCCTGCAAGTGCTGGGAACCGGCCAGAGGGTGAGATTCTTAGCTGCCGGACTCAAATCTGGCCTTTGCCACAGCAGGAGCAGGAGGATGTGCTTGAGGAAGCAGGGGTCTTGTGGTAGCTGTCCCTGGAGAGACATTCACCCCCTCCTGGCTCCAAGTGCTTGAAGGGAGCTCCTTGGCTCTTTGCATCTATCAATTGCAGATATCTATCAGGTTGGATGTTGTGTTTGTCTTTTCTTGTGAAGTAAGACTTAATTTGAGAAATGTTTGTTCAGAGGTGGTGGCTAACAGGTATTTCCCTGTAGGGCAGCCTGGGCTCTGACTTTGGTCAGCTCAGGAAGAAGTCAGATAAATGCTTCTGGAGAGCTGCAGAGAAGAGTCTGATTTATTACTCATTTGAAACAAGAGGAGTTTCTATTTGCAGGACTTGAAACCTTTTCTGTTTATTTCTCTTTTTTTTTTTTTTGCTCTGCTGTCATGACTATGGATTTTCTCCCTCTTCAGTGTCTTTTATATGAACACTCTGCCTTATCATAGTCAGTACTAGAAGGTAAGGGGAGACAAAAGGAGTCCAATTCCCACGTGTTTCTTCCCACCCAGGCAGATCTGAAGTGCTTGGCCTTCATCTCCCTCCTATAGTCTGTAACACCAAAGGGATCAGTACAGGTAAAAAAATGTTATGCTCTGTTGCGTGACTTGCAAAGGGCTGGCAATTCCAAGGAGTGCGTAAAGAGCCGAGGCTGACACAGCACAGGTAATGTGATGGCACTGTCTGCCTTTTGTGTCACCGCAGAGGAGGAGATGGACCAAGGTCACCCATCTCCCAGCCAAGACAGGAAAGACAGTATGTGTAGAGAGCTGGAAAAACAAACATTTTAAGAAAAACAGATGAGAAAGAATGGAAAACACACTTGTAAAGATGTAGTGCTAGTACAGTCTTCTACCTTCGGATCTCAGAATGCTTCACCATTTCATGAGATGGAAAGCATGCAAAGCCCATTGCAAAGTTCACCAAACCTGTTTACATCAAAATCAAGGGTGAAAAATTACTTTCATGCTACTGCACTCTTGAAATGTTCCTCCTTCTTCCTCCCAGCTCATCTTGTGACATGTTTCAATATAAATGTCCCCTTCCCCACAACAGAGGTTCACTGAGTTCAAAGGTTGGAAGAAAACTAAGGTAAACTTGGGATTGAGATGGATTTCAGGAAAAATGGGGTTAATTCAGCAACATCTCTTTCAAACTTTGAGAAAAATGTGTAAGTGATGGGTGAGGTTACAGAGCAGCCGGACAATTATTTGTTCAGTTCAGTGGGTGTTCCCAGTCATCCTGGGACCCAGCTCCCCATGAAAGAAATGCCAAGACACAGCTTTCCTCCTCCAGCATCAAGCTAATGTCTAATCCCTTCCCAGCTATTCTTTAGCCAACGCGACACAATCAACAATGAAAACCAAAGCCAGCCTCCACAGACTTTCATTTTACTCACTGCCTTCAAGCTGTTTTCCACACAAGTGTGAAACGTCAAATTTGCCTACACTGAGTCTGAAGCCACAGGACTGGGATTGGATAATTCAGTTGTGGTATCAAAGTCAAATGGGATTTTGGGCTACATATTTGGGACTGGGGTATGGGATGGCTGGCATGAAAAGAGCTATGGAGCTCTGGCTGCTAGGGTTTGGCAAGTGGGAAGAAAATGTGGTTAATCCAATTTTGAAAACAGCCTCTTATTGCTTTGCCTCCATGAGAACCATCATTGGAATAAACGCTAGGTCTTTTGAAATATTAATTAAAAATAAAAAATTGTCCCTTGCCAGAAGCAGCCTGAAGTATGTAAACCCAGCTTCATCATCTGGGTATGTACCAGGCAGAGCAGAGAGTCTGGCTGCCATGCATTGGCTTTTATTCTTTTTTGAGATTCTGGGTTACGCTTCAGTCTCTCCTTCTAAAGGTATCCTATTTTGTATAAATGATTTGATATTCGATAAGAGTTGGAGAAACCGTGTCTGTATAGGCCATTAGTCGGAGTAAATGGATTACTAACTACTGGCATCCCAGTTTAGAAAGAGGAAGTAATTAAAACAGAGGGTTTTGGCCAGAGTGCAAGGTGTAAATGAGAACAAGCCAGGCATGACACCAAGGGCAGGGAGGAAGGATGGTTACAGGAGGAAAGCAGGATGCTCTGAAGGGGTTTACTGAAGGGTCAAATGTTGATGATGTTTCAGCCAAAGTGGAACTATAGGTGCTTTGATCAGAACCAGGAGCAGATGTTGGTGGAGACAGATGTTTTATAAGGTCAGTGGTAGCTGGTGAATGTGGTGACACTGCTGAGTAATTTCATGTATGTTTTGTTGATCACTTCCTAGTCCTGGGAAATCCTCTCACAGTGTAGTTGTGGGCCCCCCATGCCTTTGGGGAAGTTGCTAAAGCAGAACTGACATGTCTCAGGGATGCTAGAAGGGCAAACTGGTTGATGGTAGTAGACGGACTGGCCACCTAGAAGAGCAAAGCTGGGCCAGGTGCTGTAACGGGTGCCTCTACAGACCTGAAGGGAGCTGCTGAAATCAGGTAAATACTCCCAGGTAGGCCTATCCTAAGAAAAGTCACAGTGAATGTGGTTTCAGGACAGACATGTATTGATACATGCCACATGCCTCATAGGTAAATCCAAGGAAGTGTGAGCTCCAGCGGAAGGTTTTTGGAATCTTTTGTCTCTTTCTGGGTCTGCCAAATGATGCTTCTAACTGTGTGTCACAGCACCAACTAGCACAGCAAGCCACCACACTGAAGCTACCTGGTCTCCCCACCCTCATCTGCCACTGGCTCTTTCTGCCCCTTGTCCAGGCTCCAGTTTAACAGGACTTGGAGCCCACCAGCTCCCACCTATCCCATCTGTCTCTCACCCAACCCCAACCTATCGCTGAATGCTTCTGCCAAATCCTATCGCCCCATCACAGCCTGTCTGCCTTTCAGCTGTCTCACAAGCCCCTTTAATCTTTGGTAAAAGGTACCTGGCCAGCACACAACCCCCTCCACACTGCACTTTTCCCTGTCCCCCACACTGCTCAGTAACCCGAAGGCCAGGATGAAGATGAGCAGGGCCAGGGTGGCGAACGACCTCCCTGCCAGCTCGGTCTGTCGGGGCTGAGCCGCTTGGGTGGGCTGGTCATGACAGGCCTGGCAGCAGCTTTTCAAGGACCACCCTGCTCCGCTGCAGGGCCAAGGTCTCTCCTCCTCCTGCTGCTAGGTGAGCTACCCAGGGACCCTCAGGACTACCACTCTTCCTGCACCCGCTGCCTCAGCTCTCCAGTGTGCCTGGGGCGAGGCAGGGATTTATCCCTAGCACCCTGACCACGGTGTCCCCGCGTGTCCCAAGACCCTCACTTCGCCCCTGCTGGCACCTTGCGGGGCCGGGGCCCTCTCCTTGGCCCTGCCCATGAGCCGCGGCCCGCGGCATCCCCTCAGGCGCTGAGCCGCCCCTGGCAGGGCCCTCACCGCCGCCAGCGCGGCGCCCCGCTCCCCCGCTCCAGGCCCGGCGCTCCCCGCAGGTGGCGNAGAGCAGCGAGATCCGCTGGCCCACCGCCTGCTCGGGGAAGCGCGGCCGGAGGCAGCGGGGACGGCGGGTTTAGCGGCTCTGCCCGCTGGGACTGCAGCGCGGTTTTTTGCAAGGCTGCGAGGAAGGCGTGAATTTACCTGTATTTCTCTCTTTTTGACAAAGCCTCGCGATCCCGAGGGACGCTGGGGGATCCCTGAAGAGGCTGTGCAGAGCAGGGGTGCCACAAGATGGGCAGTCTTCTCAAAGACTTGGCAAACTGTGGCCTCTTCTCATCACGTTTTCCCTTACATAAAGAACACCAATAAACTAAAGAACAAGCAGAGTAATTTTTCACTGACAGACTTTCTTCTGCGGAAAACAACCAACCAACAAACCCTGGTGGCAAGCCCGAGGGCAGCCTTCCCCCACATGAGAGACCTGCAGCCCCCTGAACACAGTGTTGGTGCAAAATGGCACCCTCCCCAGCAGTGGTGCAGTACCTCCGGGCGTGGGAAACCCTGGTGTGTCCTCACAGATTTTGGCTTAGGGTCGGGGCACGTCTCAAGGGGGATCAGGGCAGCAGGGTAGCCCTGTGTGGGGCAGCAATGGCTGCCAGCTCTGCGGGGTTGCAGTGGCGTTGGGGTCGCGGCCCAGCAGCCGTGCCTCTGAGGGGATTTGTGAGGAAGGGGCGGCAGCACCTCGTTGTCTTCACTTGGCTGCTCTGTGTGAAGGAGAGATGGAGGAGTGACATCTGAGTCCTGCTGAAGGGGTGCTGTGAGCTGGCCGACCAGGAGGTGAAAGGGTTGACTCCCTGATGGGCCGCCAAGGCCCGTGAACGGTTGTCATGCCCTGCTGTGTAAAACAGGGTGGACATCGAAAGGGGGAAAATAGTGCTTGACAAAGATGACCTGAAGTTAAGGGAGACACACTTCACAGCTGTGATTTTTGTCTCCGCTAATGTCTTCACCCTCAAGGGTGAAGAGTCCTTGAGGAGGATGTTGGGGAAAAAGGTCTGCCACTGCATTCCCAGGGGTTTCCACTGAAGAGCACAGTCAAACCCAACTGTCAGTGCAAGAGCAGTGGTTACAAACCGCCTGTAAAGGGGACACGCAAACCAACAACCACACTCCAATGAGGTTTGTGGGCTGACAGGAGATCAGAGGTCAGCTGCCACCTTTTTAAACAAGTGACTGTCCTGAAAGGAGCTTGGCTTTTTTACTGCCCTGCCTGTATGTAATTGAGTTTTTTGTTTCCCATCTCAGCTTGATCCTTTGCATCACTGCTCCACAGCTATTATTAATTCCTTCAGCTAATTATATGGTTCAAATGTACCTATGCTGCCTAAAAAAATCCTTAAGGCAGAGTTTTAGGAAATTGGTCAGAAGTCTTAGAAACTGAGTCATTGGGGACGGGCTGAACTTTGCTTTTTTCTTCCAGCTGCCTGCTGTGTGTTTGTCAGATAGGGATTGAACCGAGAAAGGGTCTTGGAGTTCAAACGCCTTCCCTGCTGCAGCAAGGTGGAGCATGGCACAGGATGCAGCTTATCACAGATAACAGCTGTGTGTATCAGGGGTCTCCACTTCCCTCTCCCATGCTGCTTGCTCAGCTCCCTGCCTCTCCTGCACATGCTGCGTGGAGGGAGGCTGGGGTAGGATACAGTTTTCAGACCCATTAACAGCACTTCATCCAGCTAAAGTCTGTGTCACAGAGCATATCCTGCTGATTCAGCAGTAGAGGGCAGTTCCTATCTCAGGGGGAAGGAGAATAAAAGAGAAATAAATCTCCTTTGCCTTAGGGAGTATGAGTTACACCTTTCAACCCTGTCTGGGTAAAAAATGTGGACCTCTATTACAAAACTCTACTGCTTCACTCGCATAGCTAAAGAAGTGTAATTACTAAGCAGTCAACAAAACTGTACAGATATGTCTGTAGTCACCAACATTTACCAACCACTGAATTATTACTTCAGCTGGAATAAATACTCTGCTCCATAGAGCTGTGTGCACACCAGGCTTTGGTTTTTGTGGTATGAAATGTTGGGGGTGGGGGGGAATATGGAGGTGATCAGATTAAAAAAAAAATAAAATTACTTTTTTGGGGGAGGAAGGGGGTTTTCAAAGAGCATTTCAGAAGATTTGAAATGTATCCACAATTGTTTCATTATTCCCACTCCCCCAAATCCACTTTCTAAATCTGTTGCAGAAAACATCATCCAGGGGTTATCAAAACACCAACACCATAGCCAATAATCATTTGCAATAATGAAAATGCAAAGTACATAGCAATAAAAGGCACAATGTTCTCCATGCACATCCACTTATTACAAGAGTTGACAGCATTCATGAATTTTGTTTTTCACTTCTCCAGGGGAATAAAGGATGATTTTTACATAAGGAGTATTTCTGTTTAAAATCTGGCCCAGGAGCTTGGTGGCCTCTCTTTGACTGTCCTGACTCACCTCCCCGCAGTGAATGTGATTCCTGGGGGCAAGGGAAAGGGCCCTGTATTTTTGGCATGCTGTTGATATCCTTCAGGGGACCTTTGGCTGAAGTGACAAAATTGTATGAGAGCTGCTTAGGGTAAGGGGGGTGTTGCAGGAACATGGACATGCGCCTGCACTGAGAGGGAGAACGAGCTGAACAGTAATGCAGAAGGAATAAAAAGTTTTGTGGGTATTTTTCAGCCTTGGGCACTCAAGAGGAGGCTGAGAAGGGAAGGAAGTAAGAAAAGCAGCATATCATGAACTGAAGAGAGCAGTGACATTTTACAGCAGCCAAAGATCTCCTCCAGTGTTTGTACTCCTTTCATGTGGTGTTATCAGAGTTCTTTGCGAGAGTTTATTATCGTGTTCTCCCAGACAGAAAGCAGACAGCCATCCTGTGACCCACATCCTGAGTTTTACAGCCCTCCTTGTCCTGTGCCATCTGGGGTATTTATAGTGTGACCCACCACTGGGAGAGCAGAGGACTTCCTTTATACTCTAAACATTATGCTACAATAATAATGAGAAACTGGGACAAATGACACGCCTTCCTGCCCACAAAATGTCATAACCCTGCCACTTCAAATGGCATGAGCTGGCTAGGTCACCATGCTGTTTGCTCCCCGGGTTTCAGGTTACTGGCTGTTGTTGCTACTGTAGCCAAACTGAGGCTAAAGGCTGTACCTGGGGCAGTACATGGAAAGAGAGTCTAAATACTCTGCGGGCTAAATGGAGAAGGTAAGGTGTAAGACGAGAAGCTGAAGCTCCCCAGTTAGGGGAATATCTGCCCACCCAGCCCTTCCCAAGGACTGGCTGTTAAATCAATGGCAAAGGCAGCTACAGCTAGCCTTGAAGTACACTGCTACAGAGCAGCAGTATAGCACCCCAAACAGATGTAAGGGTTTTTTTCCTATTGTTTTCTTGCAAACATTTGCTGTGATCTCGGTTATCGTTATAAAAAGTGTTCTTATTTAAGGGGTAAAAGGAGGGAGTTGGCTTTCTTTCTTTCTGCATCACCCCCCTGAGGTAAGACACTTCTGCAGGCTGGCGTTAGCACCTCACTGCATAAATGGTACAAAGGGATTCCCAGGGGGCTGTTTTTCTTTCCCTCAAGAAAGGGAAGATTCAGAGCAGAACAGAGAGAGCTCATACAGCTTTAGCTGAACTGAGGCATGCATGCCGTTGCTACCCAGAAAAGGTCAAACATGCTCTAGGGCTGTAAGAGGTCAGTGGAAGAGATAAAGAAGATGAGGTGTGTGTAGAGTAAGATAAGAGCTAAGGGTCTTATGTGATTAGCCAAGGGTCAGTCATGTGTGGGCTAGTGTGGCAAAGGGTGAGGGAGCTTGTGGCTCTCCAACTAGTGCTGGAGAGGTGGTGAAGGAAAGCCCTGCAGCTGGGAGGGTTTTTGGTTGACTTAGCAAAACCCTTCTGAGTGAGGGCTGAGCAGCATCTGCTTACCCTTAGCTGCTCCTGCGTTTTCCCACTGACTTACTTTGCAGGCCAGGGTGGGCCTGAGCACCTACAGATTTGTCTGGAGGGAGCATAGACTACGTTGGCCAGCCACTGTCCCTGTCTGCTGGCAGACAGCAGAATATCTGCCCGTCTGAAGTATGTTATGGGAATGCTGGCCAGGTAACATCCAAAAGAAAAAGCAAGAGATGGCTCCCTGCAGGTGTGGGCCAGCATCAGCCTTGGTACAGCTGCTCACCTCTTTGCAGAGAGGGTGGGTGCAGCTGGGTGGGAGCATGTGCAGAAAGGTCTCTGCCCTCATGCCTTCACTTTTCCTACTGGGCTGTGTGTGTAGGTTCCCCAACACATGTCCAGCCCCTTGCTTTGAAGCATCAGGTCTAGGAGTAACAGGACAATTCGGTCCCTAGGCACCCTGGGGACTTCCTGCTTTTGTAGCTGATGGCAAATGGGTCAATTCTGTTATGTGTATGGCTGCTTCTGGAAAAAGTAATGAACAATATGTGTGAATTGATGCAGGGACCAAAACTAAAGTGAAGAGCAGAAACAAAAAAACCACCCATCAGCAATTAGAAAGAGCTGAATGCCTGCTTTCTCCTACCAGCAGAAAAAAGTAGGAAAATTGTTTTCTAGACTCAAATTGAGTGGAAGATGGGATTATGATGGATTAGAGATTTTTATACTTCAAGTAGGTGGGGAAGGAGAGAGTATAGTGAGATCAGATTGGCTGGATGATGGAAAGAAAAGGAGAGCAGAATTGCCACAATTATTTCCATCTTCAGCGTCCCAAGATCTGTCGGGTCTTTTGTTCCACACATTTGTTGGTGACAGGTGAGGAGTACCAGGATGAATCCATTGCTTCTACACAGCAATGTATGTGAGTATGACAGTAAGGTCTAACCTGCTTGTGAGCCAGTGACAAAAGACAGAGCTGCACATTCTAGCCATGAGCAGCCTACACTTTTGTGTGAAAAAAAAAGATTTTTTTTTTATATTAACTTGATAACTTAGCTCTCTTGAAGTCCTATCAGCACAGATACAGAGCATGCCATTCTTTACTGCAACATAGCCAAAATAAACAGTCCCAGTGCCATATCAACCTGTGCAAAGGGAGTGGAAAATACTCATATGGAGTGGAAAATACTCTGACACCATAGATTTACCCGGTGCAAATGGCTGGTTGCCAGGCAGTAAAGGTGGAATCAACTCTCGCACAGAGGCAGAATGTACTCTAAAGGTAGCAAACAAACAGAACATAACTTGGAAATTAGTAACCTACAGTTTGTGCCTATCCGAGGAAGTGTGGATGTGGAAAGTAATTTTTTCAAGTAAACACAGTTTCTGTACCTAATAGTGTAACAGGCCAGTCACAATGTCAGGTTTTGAAGTAGCAGTCCCCTGGAGAATATTGCAGCCTTTTAACACTTCACCGATACATTTATCTTTCTCGAAGGCAATGCAGACATCAGAGCACATGCTCTATTTTGCCCCATGATAACAACATTACAGAGGAGCATATCCATGCAAAATCTTTATTTGGAGAATGTCTCCTCTTTACTAACAGCACCCCTCCTGTTTACATGTAAGCCCAGAAACACAGTATTTGCATTGTGCAGAAAAAAATACAAAGAAAACTCTTAAAACACATTCACCTTCTGATATCATATAAATTGTATTGTAATTGCTTACCCCTATTTCCTCTCTTTTTATCCCTCTAACTATGCCCTTGGGCTAGTTGGAGCAGAAAACCATGGCAATGACATAGTATTAGTTTTGGAGACAGGCCACGGCATCTTGAAAGTCAGTGCGGAGAATTATCTACATTGTATAAGGACAAAGACACCAGGATACTGATATACTGTCTAGCACATATATCTCCTTGTTTTCCTTCCAGGTTAGGAATGGCTTTTGGAATGGTTCTGATTATTTTCTCTGCTGGTCAAGAGCTTGAAAGAAGGCTGAGGTTGCTGCTGTTAAGGGTAGAAGGTTCCTCCTTCATTTTATAATCTGTAAGTTATTGCGGTTTCTCTTGGCTGGGAAATTTCATTTTTATTTCTAATCTCAGCCATGTGTATGTCAATTCTGACTTAAGTTCCCTTCACCCTCTCCCTGCTGTGCAGCTCTGCAAGCCATATTGCAAACATATTTTTCAGCATGGGTGGGAGGTAGCATTGTGGTTTTGGGCTTTGCTATTGATACCAGGATTTCCCTTTTTCTTTGTTTGAAACATTTTTTTCTTTAAAAATAGAGTTGATGGTAAACAGCTTTCATTTAGTCCTCAGGGGGAGGTGCAGTGAACATTTTCATGCAAGTTTGAATAAGAGTATTAAATCACAATTTCCCAGCTTTTCTAATGGATTCAGTGATATAGTCATCATCTCATGAAATCTTCAGCTTGATCCTTTATTGGGATTATGCAGAAGAATAGAAGTTTAAACTTTGTAGACTCCACTTGTAATTAAATCTCACTCCAGTAAATTAGGACTGCAGCATCGTGGCTTATTGTCAGTGGAGGGAAATTAGGGGATCGTTTGATTCTCAACCAATAAAATACCAATGTCCTCCAAAAGGACAGCTTTACAGAAAGCATTCAAAAGGCTGTCAATCCTTTCCATTCCTTTTAACACCATTTTGTCTCTCTTCTTTGAGCTGATGGCTCCTGCCAAGTAAAGATTAACTTCTCTCATATACTTGCCTCTATCAGATCTTGAACCTGTACAAAAGTGCGCACTTTGCAATCGCAAGAACTTCTGCCATTTAAAATGCAAGAACATTTCACTTCTACTTTTCATCCAATCACTCTAGTAGTTTTTCCTCTGAAAAGGGGCAGTGGAGAAAATACCAACATTTTAACCCAAAGAGAAGGTTGAGCACTATAAAACTAACATTCTGCGGGCTGTCCACATGGCAAAGGCAACAGAATGTTGACCCTAGATATTAATATTGATTTATGATATTAAACAGAAATATTTTGCTAAATTCCAATATTTATATGTAAATAAGCTTGATGGGACTGGTTATTTTCCAAGGGTGACAGATCAATTCTGTTACTTGACCTCTTGAAGCGTATGCTGCCATTCACGCTTTTCAAGAGTTATTGGATGTTTCAGTATATAGACCATTTGCTCCCAACAGCAGGAGCTGAGTCAAGGAAACGCAATGGTTTCGATACGTGACACAGTTGTTCGCAGTAACAACTAACCTGCTGTAAAACCTGTGGTAAAATACAACAGTCCTTCTTATGCCTAGGGAAGGTTTCTTGAGCTAGTAGCTGCCAGGTGACGCTTAGCCAGGCATATTGCCGGGCATTTCAGTTACTAGTGATCTCGAGTCATTCGGAGGGATTTCCCTCCCCCATCCCACCCAGCTTAGCTGTGGTGGCGGTGGGATTTGAAACACAGACTTAAGAGCTCTTCTCAGACCGCGCTTCTGCCTAGTTCAAAATGCCTCTCGCAAGGAGACTGGAGTGGGGTCCGCAAGTAGCGATTCTTCGTGGAAACAAACTTCCAGTTCGTGCTCAGGGGAACCGCACGAGGGAGCGCTTTCANCCCCAACCTCCTCCCTCCGCGGCAGCGCCGGGGGGACTCGCCTTTGTCCGCGTGGGCGAGTAAAGCTGGACTCGGGACGATTCAGTTGCCCCCGAAGCTCACGGGAGACAGAAGATAAGAAGAGCCTGAAAGTCTGGGTTCGCTGTGTATCTTCCCGGCACCTTAGCGCTGCCGCCTACTGCTGTTACTGTCACTAACCCCTTAGGCTGACTCTCCATTCTGGATTTCAACAGGCTTAATGGAAGGAGATGGCAGGTCCTATTTAGCTATGTATCACCCGAGGAGTGTCCCCATTAAACATTTTTTAAATGTATCAACCAGGCACGGGGTTTTTGCATGAATTTCTGGGAATGCTCGTGAAACCAGTATCTTCCCAACCAAGGACTTCGATAACCTGTCATCTAACCCCAGCTTCCCTTGCTGCAGCAGTACAGCAACAGCACAAGCTGGGTACACGACAGCTTGTAACAACGTGATTTCTGAGGTTCTAGCTCTGCTCTTCCTCCTGAGAATAAAGATAAATGCACAGTTCTTCACTGCTGCTCTGCAGTCACACAACTGCATTGCAGAAGGCACTGGAAACAGACTGCCACATCCTCCTCCTCTTCATCTTCTCAGCCCTGAGCTCCTGGCCTTGCCATTACCAGTGACAACTGTTTCCATGACAGTTTAATGCACCCATTGAGATAGGCACTGAAAGTCACCATTTACTGTTTTTTAACTACATCTGGTGTAAAAGGAGCTTGCTGTTGACTGCTGTTTGCAACTGGCAAAAGGCTTCTGGAAAACTGTTCAGCTGTGGTACCATCCAGCCCAATCTGATAGCTGACATTTTAATTATGGCACAGGTACTGTAGAAACATGGAGTCACAATTATTCATAAAACTGTCCTCCATGTTTTTCTTAGTTGTCTGTATCATAGTATCAAATGAAACAACTGGTGTTGTTGGAGGAATACACCATTTTTAAAGCAGTACTAACTGTACTAACTCCAGTCTTTCATCCACTGGTCAGTCACATACTACCGGAAAACAAAGCTTACTAATTTTCTAGGTTTTAATTTCTCCTTGTTAGCCAATAAAACCTTCCCTGCAATATTGCTGCTTCCTATTTCTCTCTCTCTTTTTTTTTTAAGATCTTGGCTGTTTATGTGCATGGGAAAAGTAATTACTTGGCATGACTGATGAAACAGACATGTTGCAGAATCAATTCATCCCCTCCCCATCAGAAGAAAATAAAATGCACAGAAAACTCTTGTTCCACAGAGACATGAACTGAAGGTAGCAGGACTGGTTATATGGGACAATTTACAGTTCTCCAGAAATCAAGGATAAATTAAAACTTTCAAGTTATTGCTAGGCATCTCAGCTTTTCTAGTGAGTGGGATGATGAGAGTTGAAGCAGTTCTTTTTAAGAACTGTGTTTTTATGAGCAGAATTGGGGCAGGGGGAGGGGTGAAACATGTTTTGTAGCTGTTTACTAGTCCCCAGATGTCCTAGATGTATGATGAAGAAAGGTGGATATAGTAAGAGTAGTGGGAACAGTTTGTCAACAAGTATTGCTACACAACATGCACAAGAGTTAATAAAATAAATTATACAACACATTTTCCTTTCAAACAAGCTTTAAATAGTCCATATGTAACAGAATCATGTGTTACAGACAAGAAATGCTTGCTGCCAAAACACAGGATGAGTGTTTTTCCCCGTCATTCTTTCCAAATTACAGACTTAGGAAAAAATATTTCAAGAAATTAGAAGATTTTAAAAAATAAAATTATGCTAAAATCCAGAAAAGGTCAGTAGAATAGACCAGTGAAGTACATGAAAAAGTCATCAGACGAATGTTAGTACACAGGTACTTACAAAAAAACACACAGGAGTGGACATAAAGGCTTTAAAGAGACAGATACTATGCAGGCTAATTCAGTAGCAGAGAGCAGAATGCATAGGTTTTATTATGAACTCTGTAATTCATGCATTTGTGTGTGCAGATAAAGTATACTTAAAGCCATGTATTTAAATGCCATTAAGACAACACCTGAACTCCTCCCCAGCAACATCAGTTGACTTCAGGGAAGAATTAAACCCAGTTTTGTCTATTTTTATACACTGGCCTAATCCAAACCCATAATCTGTAAAAGGGAACAAAGTAAAAGAAAGAAACCAGGTATTTTATCTGAGCCGCTCAGAGACACTGGAGCAAAGATCCAAACCCACTCTTTGGTAATCACGGTCACTGGAATATAATGGCAGCAACACCAGCCCGGACGGTTCTCAGCTGTGTTTCAGAAAGTGGCTCCAAGAAGAACGATCCAAGGGTTGAGTGGGGAAAAATAGAAATTAACCCTGTAGTACATACATACATACATAGATGGCTCTTTTCAGAACAAAATAAGGTGGCACTACTGAGTATGTGGCAATATGGAATGTGCATTAAGATATATAAGTGAAATCTGCTTGGGGCACCTTCACTCAAAGGGATAAGTCTTCTTAAAATATAATAATAATAATAATAATAATAATAATAATAACACTTCTTTATACTTGCCACTTGTTAGCAATTGTTTACATCGTAGAAAAATAGATAGTATTCTGTAACAAGAAATATAGTTACTTTGTTAAAATGGGCTATTTTAAACCAGCTACTATTCTTTCATATAAAGAACTTCTAAACAGCAAAACAAAAATAGGTAATACTGAGTGCAAAACAGCCAGTGGTATACTTTGCATTGGTTTGAAACACTAGTTGCCAGCTACTATAATTACACGTTCTGTACACTGTACTACAAAAGTCTTCCATCTTTTAGAAGCTTTGGGGTTTTTGCTTTTCTTCTCTCTAGGTGGCAAGTAAGTATTTAATCCGAGAAAATTCAGACTCTGGAAGTCAGAAACAATTTCACAATCAGTCTTCGCTACCATTCTCTCGCATTCCTTCCACCATGTAGTGCAGCAGCACTTTGTACTTATGGCCAAAAATCCCTTAAGTTAAACAAAGTTTAGACTGTAGATAGTTAGAAGTTTAGCTTATAAATTCACATTCTTTTAAAAATCATTTCACTAATCTCCCACATTTACATTGACACCAAAGAGAAAGCTCAAAAGCCTCACTTCATGCTTTTCGTTATCCCTGCTGAAGACTGAAATAGAGTTCAGATAAAAACTCTTTGCCAAAGGTAGGTATTAAGTCTTAACACTACAAAGCCAGATGGTTCCAATGTAGAAGTCAGATTTTTCTGTAGTCTCCGCAACAGTTTCAGATACAAATAGCTAATTCCTAGTGGCAGTGGTAAAGGCATTATCAGTACACCATGAACACCACAAATGGAGGCAATTTCCAAGCATCAAAGAACAAAAAAAACAAACAAAAAGCACCCAGAAAAAAAAATTCAGTGAAACATTCTTAGTATAGCTGAAATCTCTCTATTCTCTTCGTTCATCTCACACCTTTTCAACTTTGGTGGGGTCATATGTATCTGAAAAAAAGCCAAGAAAACACTATTAATATTGTATTGTGAAATCTATTCAACGTGGCTAGCTGTGGAAATAAGACATCTTTTCCCTAGTTTATATTAAAAAAGGGAGCTAATACTGGACTTACAGCCTTAAAGATACGTACTACAGTCCTGACACAAATTCTGTATTTACACCAGTGTAATTCAGAGGCAACTTGGATCAAATGCATGGAGATAGAATTTGGGAAGGCTTGGGTAGGTAGGAACAGGTGCACCAAATTCTAAGTGCTTACTTCTAGTTTTCAGATGCTTTGACAGGGAGAGAAAGAGATAAGATTTGCTCCGCATTGTACTGAACACTAAGGACTAGTAAATGCTTTAAGCATCCTAGCAGGGTGTTTAAGGATGGCTGAAGAAGTGATGATGCCATCCAGTCATTAGGGTCTTTTTATTTGGTTCTACATCCTTGGTTTCAGATTAATTCAACAGAATGCAGGAAAGCACAGCTGTGTTGCAAGTCTATGGTCAGACTGTCTCGCTTCAGTCAGCAAAACTGCAGCTCACGTTTTGAACATTATTCACTGAAGCACTGGACTGGCTTACTAACATTGGTCTTCATTTTCAGCCTACCTCTTGTCAGTTCACAGGACAGATCACACTTTGTTTTTCTTTCCCTGAATTTCCAAGTACACTCTTCTATCAGATTTTTTAATTGGATTTATCACAGTGTCGGCCATGAGCAGGTAAGAGCCTTTTCCTTCACCCTTGTGGCCCTGGGATAGGATAGCAAAGAAAGGGCTTTGCCTTGTGAGATCTGCCTGCCCTGTGCCATCATGCACACATCTGACTTACCCTAGGCTCCTTGGGATGCATGGTCATGGCATAGAGGAACCAGGGCTATCTACAGAGGCATCTGTAGGCACAGAGGGACCTGGACAAACCAGCACTGCAGCCCGTGCTACTGTGTGCTACTTGCTGCTCTTATGCAACCTGGGTATTTGTGCTAACCTTAAACGTCCCTCCTGTAGGCTGTACTCCCACAGCATCACATTTAAACAGTTGAGCATGAAAATAGTTGCACACATAAATATCACATTTTGGAGTAAAATGTTCACCCTCAGGACTTTTATGTTGATGTGAGTGAATGTCTTCATTCAAACAAGGATAAAAATCCTCAGAGGGAAGTTTTTACTCCTGTGTGCAAGTGTCCATCTGCAGCATCCAGACTCATATCAAGAGGGGACTGGCTAAGAAAGAACTTGTGGATTTGGCCCCAGTGGGTGGATTCCTGGTGCAGGATCCTTCATCACTTCTCTTGCGCACTCTCCTCAAATTGTTAGGCCAGCTGAGAAAGGAGTCTGTGCCAGCCACACCTATGTTTTCAGAACTGCTTATCACTATTCAGCCTCTTCTGATATTTCCAAACTTCAAAACAGACACAACATGAATGCAAAAAAACCAAGAGGAAAAAAATTTTTGAGAGCTACTGCACTCCAGGATAATGCTGCATCTTTCTAAGCTTAATGCACTGATGGTGTGGGAAGATGCCTTTAGAGCAGTAACATTTTTTTCAATTGTAAATAATTTGCCATTTAAACTGCTAGAACATACAAAAATTCCGAACTCTTCTGTGTGAGGTCTACCTAAGAATAAAAATGGAGTCACAGTTCAGAAGCCTGATTTTCCTAAGACCAGACACATTCACACTAACAGAAGTCCCCACAAAACTGCAGGTGTTCACTGTTTCAGGGAGTGGCAGGGGGGAGAAAATCAGGCCACAAGACATGGAGCCTCTGCATGGCTCAGTTTATTCCTTGAAAGCTTACCCACACCCTCAGCACCTAAACCAAGGACACAAAAGGGCCAGACTGCCAGGCTACATAACAATTCTGAGGGGGACAAACATTGGAGTTCTAGCACTGATACAGAAATGTTTATTCAACATTTGGTTAAGCTCATTTGAAATGCTCTCTACAGAAACAAAGCCAGATCAGCAGCCTCATAGAAGCAGTCTTCAAACAGCAAAGGAGAAAAGACATCCAGTGCATTCGGGAACATTTGGCGATGTTCTTCTAATGGCAGTATTTGCATAGTAAGATCAGCTTCTTGCACTGAGTTTTGGCAGAGCTCTTACTCTTGGAGATCACTGTCCATCCACCAAGCTGCATTATACAGTGAAAACCTGCTTCTGCTAAGGCCTCTAGCCTCTAAGACGGGCCCAGTCTGCAATTATAAGATTAACATCACCCTACCTCACTTCAAATAGAATGACCTTTAGCAATATTTACTTTTTAAAAGCAACAAATACAGTGGTTTTCCAGGATTCTCATTCTGGCTTTCAGTGGTACCAATGAGCTAGTCTGGAAGTTGGAGTGAGTTAACAGAGGAAGAGACAACATCAGGCCTTTCTACAAACATGAATCTTCAGTCCTGCCCCGTTAAGGTAAGGTGAAGATCCTGTGGCCGCCAACAAATCAGGGTTTCTTTGGATGGGAAGAAGCCAGTGGAGGAGATGCCTTCCCACCCTGTGTGAGCACGTGTTACCCTGCAGTACTGGATGTACACAGCAGGAAGGGACATCCACACTATCCAGATGTGGGGAGGGCTGTTACGTCTGCGAGGGAACTGCTGCAATGGGAACACATTGCAGAATACAAGCCTGGCATTGTCAGCAAGATGGATAAATTTAGACCTAATTTACTGCAGAATAACTCTCCAATGAAACACACACAATCTCTTTTGATACATCCCTGAAGTCATGTCATCACAACAGTTATTTTCTTCACTCCAGCAGAAACCCCAAGGGAGGAAAGCATATGAAATGCATGTGGGGCATACTAGACCTGATGGGTACAAGAAAGCTGAATTAGCCTGTTTGGAAAATCTGGTCTAGAGAAATACAGTTCAGAGCAGCAAGAGACACAGAGCTCTAGGATACAGAAAAAGACATGAAGGGAAAGGCTGCAAGGCTGCAGGAGTCAATACTTAGAACTCTAAAAAATATTCCTCTTTGGATGGAAATAAATAAATCCACTTTAAAGTATGCTCCATTTAATTTCAGTCCCTCTGTACTGGAAAACTGTGAACAGATTTATATCGATGAGGTTTAATGAATAACCTGTGAAGATTCCAAGGTAGAGTGTCAGCTGTTACGGAGAGGATGGAAAAAGGAAGGAGGAGATTAATATTAATTTAACAACTTTCACACCATACATTTGCTCACTCCAATTAATTTAATGGACTAGACAGGTGGCCTGGGAGATTTATCCCTTTACACAAATCTATGGCAACAGCTGATTTTCAGTTGTTCAACACAATGCCGTATGAAAACTGTTTCAGAGAGAGAACAGCTCATATTACTTTGGGGATGCATATGGACTACACAAGTTTATATGTTTCNCAAAAAAAAAAAAAAAAAAAAAAGGTGTTCACTGAAAAAGTCAACTTTCCATTTGACCTGGGGATAACAGTTATTCTCAACATCTGATCAGGAAAATATTCATGAGAGAAAGAATTTTCCAGGCCCCTTAATGCAGCCATTTCCCAAAGGCTTCGCAGAAGAACATCAGATTTTTATTTTTAGTTTCTTCTGAACTCTGATATAGTATGTGTCTACTTAAGTATTAGAGAGGGAAAAAATGGGTATTCAAGGAGAGGCTATGATTAAAACACCACGTGTTCCCAAACACTGGCACTAGAGTGACTATCTTTGAACTCTGCTGTTTGAAGCTGGCCATTCCCTGAAACAATTAGACAGAGATAAGACCTCAGGGAGCACTTCAGTCTCTGTGAATGAGTTTCAGTATCACAAGTGAGTTTTACAGTAACTTTTCCTAAAATGGGATCAGAGAACACTCACGTTATCTCTTCCACAAGGACAGCAAAGGGGGTGGCAACCAGACGGAGGTATTACCACCCACAGCCTGTTACTATTTGAGCAGCATTATGTGGGCATAAGCAAACCGATCATGGCCATTACATAAGGGAGCAGTACTCATTTGGATCCCTCATAATAGGGTCTTACCTAAAGAAAAATCTCTGTCGATCTTCTTCTTGTCCATTCCACCTAAATATCCATTTTCACTGAGAGAGATAACACGCTTGGAAACAGCCCCTGAGCTTGCCAGTTTGCTTCCTCTGTCCTCCTGCATCCTTGACAGCTTATCCTCATCCACCTCCTCTCCCGAGTCTGCGCTCTTAATGCTCAGACGTCTCATCCGGGACACAGAGTCAACTTCTTTCATTCGCACTAAGCGATCCATGGCAGTCCGGCTAGGTGGAGAAGTGAGCTTGCCTTGGAGTGTCTCTATCACCTTCGAGGTGTTTCTCACCCTCTTTTCTGAATGCTGATACACAGCTGACTTGCAAACGTTTTGGTCCTCACCTTGACTGGGACTCACAGGTTGTTCAAGAGCTTGCTCAGTTACCAGTGTTTTAGTGCTGGCTTCCTGGTGAGTGGTCTGGCATTCATCAGGGTATAAAGACTGGCCTCCGGTTCCCACAAAGAGAGCACTCTCTGTCCAGCCACACTTTCGTCTGCCTTCGTAAGAACCCTCTTTTTTTCCTTCTTTGTCACTTACTGTGCTCCCCACTGATGACTCAAGGTTCTGGGCACTGTTTGCAGGGCGAGTGCCTGGGTGGGGCCCAACGTGGTCATCCGGAAGGAGAGACTCCACTGCTATATCTATACCTAAAATTCTTGCAGCTCTTGCCTGCAATGACTCATTCACAGGGATTTCCACTGCATTTGCATTTGAAGAGTGATCAGAATTGTTAGCACCAGGTCCTGGGGCTACATCAAGTCCCACTGACCTCAAATCTGGCTCAGAGTGCCCTTGGTTCCTCTTTGCTAGTGACAAGCTTACTACCAAGCTTCTCTCTAATACCGTATAATTTGTGGGAGCTGCACCTTTGCTCAGTTTAACAAAGTCTAGGTAATTTTGGTATTCACTCATCTCCTGCAAGACAGGGTTATTGAAAGGATTACTGTGACATGAACTGCTTGGGCTACTGGACAAAACTCTCTTGAGGGGGCCCACAGGAACTGGCTGCTTGCTTATTCTGTTCTTGGCTTCCCCTGTCCTCATTTCTGTTATCAGACTTCCATCTGCTGGCCTGACTCCTTCACTGCTCTCTCCTGGCTGTGAGGAGCCTTGAGAGCCAATGCAGCCTGGCTCACCACCATGCTCTGTCCCCACACTCCAACTTTCAGACTTACTTTTAACTCTTCCTGACTTAAATACAGGCACCTCTGGCACAACCGTTTCCAATTTCCCACCATGTTTTGGCTCCTGGTTTGACTTCTCATTTCTGGACGCCCTCCTCTGTGTAAGGGCACCTGCCTGCAGAGAAGCCGCAGCGCTTTCCAAATCCTCTTCACTGCTTGTGCTCTCCTCCTGCCCTTGCAGCTCCTTGTTAAAACTTTCCAGCTCACTTATTGCATCCCAGGGCCGGCGACTTACAGGCTTCAACAGGAACTGCCCAAACAGCTCTTTACTGTTGCAAGGAGCGCCTGCTTCTCCCTTAACTACATCCACCTTGGAAAGAAGGCTAGTTTCCCTCTCCTGGGGAGGCATGGGCTGGCTCTGGTGGGCTTTTAGGGAGGAGGCCTGAAGGACAGAGGTGGCAGTCCTGGAAAACGCACTGTTGCTAGACTGGCTGAGGTACATCTGACCCTTCATACCGTAAGCGCTCTGTCTGCAGCTTCTCTCGTCAGAAGGTAACCCTGTCTGTTTTGACCCTATCGTGGACGCTGTACATCCTAGAAGCTTTGGAGGCAGCAGTTTGTTACTATTGGGCTGCTCAGACTTTGTACCATGTAAAAATTGTGGGCTTTTAGGTTCTTCGGCGAAACAGGTCTGTGTCTGTTGGTCTTTGTACTGATCACCTGGCCAGGAGCCAGAGTATTTGAGCTCTCTGTGTTTTGTAGGCTGAATAAATCTGAGGTCATTCATTTGTTTGAACTCTTCTGGTCTCCACAGCTCTTGTTTTTGTAACTCATTTTTATTGGTCATGCTTCCTGTAAGTGCTTGTAACTCCAAGTCCGTTGAAGACATACTTAAGAGACTTTGTTCTTGCAAAGCCCCATTGTTATCAAACCCATTCTTATCAGGGCTCTGGGTTATGTTGTTGTTCCTATCTGTATCTGGCAGATTGGATTCTGATTTAACTGGGATAGAGACCAAACAAAATATAGTTTCATTCATTTTTTTCTTTGAACTCTTTTTGCTCTGCATCCCAGTTCCAGGTTCAAACTTTTTCACTTTTGTAACAGTCTCACAGGTGCTGTCCATATGTGAATTTCTTACAGAAAGTTTGCCTTTTGTGTACTCCGCGCTGGCTTCATTACGGGGGCTGTGATTAGTTGTGCTACAACTGTCTCTTTGGTCCGGCAAGGCACAGTTTTCCTGATCCCGGATGGATGGTGCCAACCATCTGTTGCTATGGGTGGAGCTGTCGGAAGTTCTTTCTCCCTTTGCAGATTTGGACAAGTTTGATGCATCCAAAAAGGCACTGTTGTACTGTACTTCAAGATCTCTCTCTTGCAAAGCACCAGAACTGGGACTACATGCACTTTCAGTGTATTTAGCGCTGTCCTGCAGACCTTCTGGTGGTGCAATTTTAATATGTCGTATCCGAGGATCATCAAAGGGAATATACTGAACAGAACACAGGTAGTCAGCAGGGCGCCTTGCATGGCTTTGCTTCCCATGAGGAAGATGGTTGTCTTTGCAAGGGTCACCCCCTGCTTCAAAAGTATTCAAGGCTGGTCGTTGGCAGGGGACAACCCGCTCTGCAGGACCCTGCTGATCGCTGCTGGCATACGTGTCGGTGTTAGGCACTTCATTGAGGGGATGTGGGGTCACATTTTGGTGAGGTGGGGATTTGTAAGAAGGAGGAGGTACGTAGACCGGGGGCTCCAAACCAGAGTCTTGAATGCAAGCATCTTGCCTTGGCTCATTAACTTTGGCTAAGTAGGAGATGGGTTCGTCTTTGTGGTAGTGGTCCTGGAAACCCATGGTTTCTGCAGGTGCCCTGGTCTGCCGCTGCAACTCGTAGGATGGAGGCTTGAGAGGTCTCCCATACTTGGGTTTCACCAGTGGAAGAAAATGGCCTCCTGTTTCATGGTGCTTGGCTGGTTCCACACCCACTCTATTTGGGGGATAGGAGGGAGTTTTAGTTACGCTGAGTGAGTTGTTACTGTTGGTCAGGGAGGGCATTTCTACACACCTCATGCTCTCAGGAGAAAGGACCCTCGGCAATGACTGTGATTTCCCCTTGTTGTTGGTGCTCAGTACGCTGTCCCCCAGGGTCAGTGAATACAGCTCTTGAAGCAGCTTCTCCCTGTCACCCTCAGACATTTGCCTCCCCACCTTTTTTGGCTGGTTCCAGCTTTCCATTCCCAGACTTTGCCATTTGCAGTCACTGGGCACTTTGCAGCTCTCCTGCAAGCCACTTCTTCTGCTGTACCCTGCGCCCGTCCCCACCTTCAGCTGACTCTCCTTGGGGTGCCGGGGTGCCCCCGGGGCTGCAGACAGGCCTTTCATTTCCACACCAGCTTTCTGGGAATAGCCCAGGAGCACACTGAAGTCCTGTCCTCGTCTTCTCCAGTAGGCAAGATCTTTATCAGTCTTGGGCTGGGAAGACCACGCTAATTGAGGCCTGTCATAAACCCTGAAAAAGAAATGCAGCGTCACAGGCAGTTTGCACAGATGCCCTTTCTTTCTCTTATGGTAAGGCCATTAGGAGGTCAAATGTTGAGTTATGCCAATGGGGTTTGTGTAATCTATTTGCAACCAGATGACTTTATGATTTTAACAAGAGGATTTAAAAGTCAGTCATTAATGTGAGTAATGGAAGGGACCGATGCTCTGCTGGCATGTTGTTAGCTATGCAAAGCTGTTAGAAAGAGAAACAAATGCACAGTTACATGCTGTGCAAACATACACAGCCCTCCTCGATGAACACCAGCAAACCAGAAATTTGTGTTGAACTTATTTCTGCACTCTGCTACATCAAAATGTATAGATGTCAAGGGGACCACTGTGATACGCAAGTTTAATAGGAATCCAAAAAGCAGAGGTAGGGAGAATATGTAGAAGGCTATTTCATAAGATACATTCCATGAGAAACATGATTTGCATCCTAGTATAAAAGCTGAAATTAAACATGTAATTTCCAGCTTTCATTCTTGTTCATCTTTCCAAGGGAACAAATTTCTTCAATGTGCTTTGGATGAAATGACACATGCCACAACAATGGTAATGTATCTGCACAGTTCTGATTAAGATGGAACCAATATTTAAAATCTAAAATACCTCCAAAGAAGTATAAAATTCTTAAATAAAAGAGGGATTAACTCCAGCAATCTATTACTTAAATAGGAAAGACATTAGACATTTTATTGCAGATTAGAAATTCAGAACACAGATTTACATGAACAGAATAGGTTCTTTGTGTGTTCTGAACAGAGTGTAAACTGCTTTATGTATTACTGTGGAACAAAATTGCTACCCTTCTATATAAATAATTAATCTTCTACTTGAACCATGTTCTGCTATTCTTGTACCTAAGGTGTCTAACAATATAACTGCCTTTGCACTGTGTGGCAGCCACCAGCATAAGACTGGCAAGAAAAATCAAAATTGACAGAAATAGGACAAGTATGTAGATAGAATCCAAGAATTTCTTTCTCTTCCCTTCTTCCCTCCACCGCAAGGTACATAAACAGTGTCATCTAGCTCTTTTTTACTAAAAACTATTTAAATAGTAGTTTGTGAAAACATAATACAATTCAAAATTTGGAATGAAAATTAAGCAATCCAGATCCACAACAATTTTCTTTTATGTATATTAACTTCATCCTATGACTATAAAAGTTTAAAAACCAAACTGGGATATGGAGCATCTTGTACATATTAATTCAACTGGATCAAGACTTAACATCTGAACAAAATGTTCTGCCTCTGCAGCACAAAGTACAGTTTGATTGCTGAACCCCAGAAGGTAACAGACGTCTCCAGTAATCAGTGAGATATAACAGGACACGTCCTATATTGGAAAGTTGATTGCAGTAACAACGAACACTTCCATGTCTCACTGCATGTGGAAACATGCAGCTGAACAAATGCTGCCTTCTTCTGAGATTATCAAATCTACCTTTTCATCTCATCCCCATGGTGCTATCGCACTATTGGTATCTGCGTTTACAAAACGAGGTGAGAAACAGGGTCTAGCAATAGTGAAGAGGGAATAGACAGATTGCTCTTTCTGTTTGATTTTATCCATCATTGTAAAAGGGTCTACAGAAATTGCAGGAAGTACAGAGTCATAGATTCCAAGATCAGAAGAGACCGTTACCATCATTTAGTTTGACATCGTGCTCAATGCAGGCCATCAGACTTCCCCGAAATGATTCCTGCTTCAGTGGTAGCATGTCTTTTAGAAAAGCATCTAAAAAGCTTGATCTTTAAATTTCCAGGGATAAAACATTGGGTGAAGGAGGTGTGGTAGAGAATAATACTGTTGCAACAATTGCAACTAACAGCACGGGAATGGAATGGGCTGACTGTTTAAAGGATTTAATAGGAAATCAGGAATAGGGAAGGAAACATTACTCAACTCTTTCCTAGGAAACCACTAAAACAGAAAAGTTTTGGTTAGTTTGCTTTTTTAAAAACAAACAAAACCCAAGCTCAGACATTCATTAAAGTAAATTAGCCCTAAGTTAGGACAGCTTCAGTTACAGAAAGGATGTTCCTCCATTTATTAAAAGTTGTTTAAAAGATTAAATATATTTTTAAAGATTAAAAGTTTAATAACTAGGCTCTAGCAATGAACTTCGGAACAAAATACAAACCACCATGTACTATGTCATCATTGCAATGTAAGAGTAGAAAAGACATTTAAAAGGAGGTATTTAGAGGATTTTAAACATGATCTTTTCTATGATCTATTCACAAGATGGACAATATCGGTCTCTCCAGCTCCTGGCTCAGGTGCTAGAGGTGGTTACACAGACAGCCTGTATTATGGGCCCCGTAAATCTCTGGAGAGGATGGCACTGCACTGCACAGTGGGAAGGGGATGTTCCACAGTCTCCCCAGGGACCCTGTAGCTTAGCTCCAGCCTGAAGACTCCTCTGCTCCCAAGGATGGTGAGCAGCTCCTGCACACCTGCACACAGCAGGCATGACAGGCAGGCAGTGGAGCAGCACAGCACAACCACACTGCTTGTGGCCACAACTGCGGCAGAGAGTGCCTCCTTCCAGGATATATGACACTTTTGGGTCTTGCAGTCAATGAAGTGGTGGGAAGGGGACGCATCCGAAAGCCACCCCAAGTTCAAAATGCTTCACTACAGCCTCAGCAATGCTACATCTCTGGATGGCGAATGCCAGTCATGCTGCAGTCTTTGCATCCATGATATATTATCAATTAAGAGACTGCACAGTCCCTTTTAGCAGCAGCTGGTTTTTGTGCCACTACGCAATTCTGTCTCATTCCATGATGCACCAGTACTGACGCACAAAGAAATGCACACAGCAGCTTGCAAGTGCTTCACAGCTGGGAGAGGTGCCAAGCATGGAGTGGTCCCATGGGAAGACTTAAGTGCCAGGCACAGGGCAGTCCCATGGGACCAAGGAGGTGGATTTTAACATTATGAACTCTTTTCTAACAGGCCTGCTTCTAATGAATGTCACATTTGCTGTCATAAAGTGCTTTGAATTGATCCTATATAAAATTAACCTAACAAAAACTGTTTTAAACCCCCAAACTATTACTAGCTTTCTATGAATTTTAGGCCTTTGCAAGAAATGAGGCCATCAGTCCACCCTGCACTGGCTGTGTGACCTCATTTCACTGAGCTGCTGCTCTCAGAGCAATGGGTTGAAGCTGCCCACTTCCCCTAGGGTGATGCTGGACCAGCAGGACGTCACGTGATGCACATAATGGGACCAGAAGTGAAGAAGTGTGGCACAGGCTTCGAAGTCAAAACCCTGCAGAATGAGGCCACTGCAGGGCTATTTAGGGAGTTTTTGTCCCTGTTTCTGGCTGCCAGCATGCAAGTGGTAGGCTTTAGGCACCCAGTAGCTCAGGGTGTGTGAGCTGCAGGCACCGGGACAGACTTTGTGCCCAATGAGGGGGCACTGTTAAGAAATTTACAGGATTTGGCAGCAAGGGTGAAAAATTTTCAGAGGGCTGTTCCTGGACACGGGCAGCTCCTGTTCTATTTTGAGATCCTATCCTCACGTACACTCTTCCAAGCCCCAACATTGGGAAACACCGGTACGCTTTTCTAAGTTTTCCAGCAGGTGATCTCATTAATGATGTTATCTATTTATCTCTAAATTTGCTGCCTACCAACATAGTTCCTCCCACACAAATAGCTAAGCAAAGTGCCTCTTGTCTGCCCTCAGAAGAGAAGCAGGAGGGAGTTTTCCTTCTGTGAACCCTCTCATCTCTACCCATAGGGTCAGTTTTCCCATTTTCTTTGCCTTGTCTCCTCTTCCAAACCTTTACTGTGTGGCCTCCTAATGCTCAGTTAAGCAAGGACAGCCACGACAGCCCTCCCACCATCTGCTCCTTCATGCTTTGCCTGAAGAACTGTGGGATGGAGCAAAACTTCACTTCCCCACTCTGCCGGCGCATCACTCCCCCCTTGCAAGCAGCAGCAGCAGGCAGTGCAATGTGTCCACATGCAGTTGCTATGAAGCCTCTCTCCTCCTCCTCAGCAAGGTGTGGTCAGCAGAACAACCCTAATGAGCGAAGATGATACCATCATCCCCTGCCATCATGAAACACCCTGAGCCCTGCAAACCTGTCTGCAAAGGCAGCAACAAGGTGGGCAACATCACTCACTTCTGTGGTGTTTGGAAGGTGATCTTCTACATCTGTGGTCTGAGCAAGAGTGTGGTGTAGATAATTGCCTGGCTGAGGAGCCTGAGTCATCCTCCAAATTGCCATAGAGCTGGTCAACGTCTGTGAAGGTAGTTGGGACATGCACTCCTTCTTCTGGCCCTCTCCTGCTACTGTGCTGCACTGGGAAGCCAGTGTCAGGACATGGCTGCAGGAAGCCTGCAGTGCCCAAAGAGCAGTGTCTTCACGCTGGTCCTTGCTGGCTGGTTGTCCTCTCTTCTGGCCCAAATGGTCCAGAAGTCTCTGCAGTGTGCAGTTCTTTCCCAGCCTGAGAACTAGGATCCTATTTCCCACGACGGTCCAGAAACCAGACAGCAAGATTAAAGACAGGCCAAAACACTCCAAAGTGGGCCATCACAAAAACCTTCTCTTCAGTTTTAAAACAGCTCACACTTCCATGGCAGCCCTGTGCCTCAGATGCTTCCCCAGGGCAGGGGAGTGGGTCTGGAGGGGGACTGTCACCCTGGAGCTCAGCAACTGAAACACAGGTGCTGCAGCACTGAAGCTGCAGACAGCTTTCCTGGATCTGGCCCAGGGAGCTCCCTCCTCCCCTCCTGTACCAGCAGGGCAGTAGCAGTGTCACACTCTGCACCAGAGGTACTCTGCACACCCAGGGATGGCAAGAAAGTGATGGGTCATACAAAGGCTTTCCCTTGTTCACAGCTGCTACTGCCTTGCAAGTGCCCGACAGGCTCACTAGGAATCAGAGTTTGCTGTGAGCATAATAGTAAGAAAAAAATTCTATTTTTATGGCAGTATGACAAAGCCATTTCCAGGGCTGTGTTCCCTTTTTCATGCAGAAAAGCTGCTTTTTAAAACCAGGATATAATATTTAACTACACTGTAGACTGATAGATTCCACTCCTTGCATTTTGAGATGTTAGAAAGAGACATTTAAACTGCCAGAGAGCATTATTTTGTATTTAGCCAACACCAGCAGTTACAGATACCTCTGCCACGCCTGAGATGAGGGGCAGACGTGCGAGCCCCCGCAGGTGCACCCAGAGAAGCTGGAGGCAGGGAGGCAGCAGTCCTCCCACGCCGCCGTGCACCCGCGCAGGCTCTGCCTTACAGGGCGTGGGAGCAGCAGCGCTGCGGTAGCTTCCAGCCTTGCACAGCCATATCTTCTTCACACCAGTTTTTCTCCACACTGTAAACTCAGCTCCAAAGACAAGTGCCACCACCTTCCTTGGCACCCCTGCACACTCTCTTCCCCTGCTTCAAAGCCTTTTTCCCTTTCATTCTTTTTCAGTATCTTTCTTCACTTTATCGCCACCCAGTTCACCGTATCACCCAAAGCACACCATGAAGGATCCTCCTTATTACCTTTAAACCTGTGTCCTCTCCTTCCTTCTCCAGAAGGGATGGTTCCACCTTCACCGTGGCTGGGACTTGCTGCCCTAGGATTGCTTTACAGGGCTCACATCTCTTCCTGTGCATTATCCTAGCTGGCAGCCAGGACCCATTCCTGCTCCAGGCAAACAGACTTGCAAGGGGGAAGAGATATGAAGGGAAAGAGCAGACGAGCCCAGCAGTCAGGGGATGCGTGCCTTTGCCACGTGTTACTGAAGGTCTTCATAAGAGGACAAGCTCCTAAGGTGACAGCCAACGTTTTGCCCTGCTTTCAGTTTCAAGCCCACTGGGGAGGAGGAAGGGGCTTTTCCTTGTAAACCATCGTCACACTTGGGCTGGCTTCCAGTCCTGCTCTAGCCCCTTTCCTTTGTTCATCTGCAACACTCAAATAGCTGCAGAACAATGGCCGAGCGGCAGCGTGTACACACAGCTCTTCCTGCCCAGCCTGCCCCAGCCCCAGCGCGCACGTACTCTGCTTTAAGCAAGCCACAGTTGTACAAGCACTTTTTATGGAGTGACGACAAGAGCTTGGAGATGTTTTAAAAAGAAATGCACAGGCACCTTCTCATGTTTACTCCACAAGAGTGGCCTTAAGAAAACAAGAAAGTCCTTGGTGCCTGTAGGAACACCTACCAAGAGCTGCATATGGCTGAATCTGCAGCAAAACCCAGGATATGTATGTGGCAGATGAAGCTGGGTTCCATTTCTTTGAACTGAAGAAAAGGAAGAGGGTTTGCCCCCTTTTTTTACTGTATTTGGACTGAGCTTTTCTAAGCCCATCAGAAAGGCCTTTCTGATAGAGACCATAGTAGTAAATGAAATTTTCCCACTCTCGGACACTTCCCATCACCCCAGTATTCTCAAATGCCTCACTCTAGCAGAAGGTGAATGGATGTGCCATTGCTTCATGTGGACTTGCAGTGCATGGAAGTGGTCGCTAGTATGGGAGCAGGAAAGGATCACAGGAAGATGGTGTCAAGGGTTAGGGTCATGCTTAGTTATTTGTCAGGACCAAAAGGAAGAGAAAGCAAAGCCATGGCATGATGCTGAAACTTACCCCCCTTCTGAAGTATGAAAAGTGGACAAACCCTGAAGGTCATGGTGGTAACCAGGACCAGCTTGCCTCCCTTGGCTCCCATGGCTGCTTTCAGTGCTGCTCGAGTTGGATTTCACCAGAGGTTTCTTGCTGTAAGCCCCAGCTCTTGATTCTGCCTCAAACCCATTCAGTGTTCTCTGAGCAGATCTGTTCCCCGCGATTTCATGCCGGTATCCATCATACCTGTTTTCATATGAAACAGGGGGATTTTTTGACAATTTGTATCCATGAGAAATCAGGAGGTCCTCAACACTGAACATGTTGTGCTGGTTTCACTCACAGCTGTGCCATCAGAAAGCTCTTTCCAGCAGGACCCATCACTGGAAAACAAAACCAAAAACAAGCAAAAGGCTGCTTTAAACACAGAAAGATATCTTTGATCAGCTGGTAGGCTGCTGAAGATAAAGTCTCATCCCCTGGCCTCAGTCTTCTACCCTCATAATAAAATAGATGAAGCAAAGTGCATGCAGATGCTGATGAATCATGTGCAGACCTTACCCAGACAGTACACCTCCATGCACTCAGCCAAGCAGCAGATGCCATGCTGCTGCTGACTCAGTCTGTTTCACTGAAGAACTCACTGGTGATTGCAGCTTTCAGATTTCACTAAGTGATCTCAAAAAAATCTTTGCACCAGAGGTAAGCCCACAATTTGAGTAAGGCATTTCCTTAAAAGACAGTTTTTCTCCAGTCATGGAGAGGTGTGCTCTGTATTATGTTCTAAGTTGCTGCAGGAGGAGGGGGTGGATTACAGGGCAATATGCCTCTCCCTACAGCTCTGCATATTCCAATTAAGAAAAAATGTTCACATGAACAAGGACAAAATATGCATGAGAACAAAATGAATTATGCAACCACATTAGAAACCCAGGTAATATCATGCAATACCTCAGCTAAACAGTCCTTTTTACAGATTATTTTCTTTTCGGCCTGTGTTGGCCAGCTGGAAATCAGTAATCCTCAACTAGAATATTACAACACCTAAAATTTCAAGTACGCTCTATTTTTACAGTATACTTCCACCACGTAAAATGACTGGAAACAACCTGAGATGCCCGTGTCTATTGTGTCTCAGTGATTTCCGAGACATGGGACAGTCAAGATATTTCTTCCCAGTGACAGCCCTCAATTCTGCACTGACTAGAGCAAAGATCCAGCAAATTGAATTAGTTGGCCGAAAACAATCCCTATTGCCTATACCACTCTCACAGCTTATTATGGCAATTACAAAATACTCATTCTTCCAGAGTTTTAAAATGAGTGGAAGGTAATGGTCTATTCTGTAGATTGTGCACAATAATGGACCCATTCTGATACATTCCTCCTTGCCTGAACTCTGTTACCAGAGAAAAGAAGTAAAAAAAAAGGTGGATAAAGAAGTGAAACACAAAGAAATAGATTCATATAAAACACGCAAGACCACTTTCTCTGCATGAAGACTTCATTTAACATGCCTGGTGAGTACAGTGTCCTTAGTAGTAGCAGGTCTACCTGAGGGGCAGGAGCCCAGCATCAGCAGCTACTTAAAAGGAGATTGTCTCTGCAAAGATCATGACAAGCAAGTCCACTTTATACACTGGTCTCTAATGCTCTTATTGGGCAAGAAGAAAGGGAGAACTCTCTTCACTGCTGTGTACAATAATTTACTTGCGATGGAGCAACTACCGAGATGGCTGCTGTGAGTTTATTTGTACTAAATCTCTCAGGCTACGTATACACACAAGTTGATGGGTTGGCTTGGAAAATAAACCAGTTTCTGTGGTGCAGCACTGCATTTATTATGGCCACTTTTTGCCCACCCAGGGCCCCATCCATTTTCTGCTCCCGCCTTGTCTCCTGGATGCTCTGCAGACTGTGGAGCCGGTCTGGCCGGCCTCTCCGGGCCAAGCCTGGTGTGCGGCTCCCGGGCACGCAGGGACCCTCCAGCCGCCTCTGCCCTGCGCTGCCCACAGCAGCCACGGCGCTCACCTGAGGACAGCCCACAGTGTGCAAAAATATGCACAACTTTTATGCAGAGCCACAATTTAACTGGTAACCTGGAATGCTGCAGAAGTGGCTTTTCAGCCTGAGAGCCTGCTGAGCACTTAAACCGGTTTGTCTCTAGAGCTTAATGAATCTCTTCCCTTTTCACACATGTAACACTACACACCCTTTAAAAACAGAGAAATAAAGCTCTGTGCTGAAGATATTTTAGGAGTATCCCTTGCTAGAACAGGACTCCAAATTCCCAGTAAGTACTCTGAGTAAGCGAGCCAGCAGTAAGTACAAGCAGGCAGAAAGCAGGGAGGAGCAGGATCCTTTCCTCTTGGAAGGAAGGGAAGGCTTTGTGGGTTATTTTTGAATGCTGACCTAAAAGGCTGATTTTCCATCCACCTGCTGCCCTGGACTATGCAAGGAGCCAGGTACGAGTGGAGCAAGGGGAACAGCTGGCTGCTGGAGCTGTTCAGCTTCTAACAAAACAAAGATCCAATGTGACTACCATAAACAGCAGAAAGCCCATCAGAGTGCTTGCAGGTGCAAGGAAGAAATGTGCTTTTTCCCCCTATTATTGTCAGGCTGGCTTGAAGCGCAGCTTAACTCCCTCTCTGCCACCCGCTGCAGCCATGGTGCCATCAGAGAGGCAAAGGCAAGTGGGCAAGAAACCTCCAGCCCATGGGGTTTACTCTGATCCTCCTTTTGGCACCAGTGGGGAGGAGCAACGGGTTGGAACTGCACCGTGAGGAACTGGTGTGACCGTCTCCTCCTGCTCTGAAAACCTACCACGTGTGGAAGGGAAAAACCCTGCAGTGCTAGGGGCGGTGGGAAGGGCCCGGCTAGGAGCTGGGTGCTATCACTGTGCTCATCACAGCTCTACAATGGGAACAAACAAGGCAGAGGCACCTGCACCCCTCTGCCTGCCACGGTGCCCTCAGCACCAAACCCCCCAACGAGCTCTCCACAGACCCACCACATAGAGAAATGCTCCGTGCCCATGGCACAAGCTCCCAGGAGCCAGTAGCAGTGGTGGCGGGTGGCCACTAGCCTGGACACTGTCAGAACACATGCCTCGAAGGGCTGTGCAGAAGTCGTGGGGAGGTGCTGTCCCCCAGCAATGGATCCGGCCAGAGGCAGGGGAGCCAGAGGTCCTGCCCCAGGATAGCCTGCAGGACCACAACCGTGTCAGCACCCAACGTCCGCAAGGACGCTGGCCAGCTTTCCAAACCTAGCTGCGCTGCTGGGGTGATCTTCCCACCCTCCCTTAGATAAATAAATCCAAAAAATAAAATCAAAGGAATTGGATTGGAAGGAGTAACAAAACCGTTGCTGCAGCGCTGTCTTGTAAATAATCTGTCAGACTGGGCCAAAGAGTAAAGGCTGTGCAGAGCTTCTAATTTGAGGGAAGATCAACAACATTGGAAAACAGTTTGTTTTTCCAGCGCTCATTTGTTTTGTTTGCCAATGACATCAGTGCTTTCTGATAGGCTTTGCTTCCTGAGGATGCCTGCTATCTTGCCAGCGTTTCCGACTTGTCCCCATCAGCCGCTACAACTCCACATTACACTGGAAACAGGGGCCAAGCTTTTCTCTGGAAACTTCTCAGCAGCATTCTCAGATGCAAAGAAACAAGCGCTGGCTAAGTGGCGGAAATCGGCATCAGCCCCCCTGTACACGGACACAACGGGGACCTGCAGCCTCGGCAAGCAGGACACAATGGGACCACCAGATGGAAAGATCATCAGAGCACCTCATCTCGGGGTGGTCTGTCCAAGAGTGGGGATCTCATCACTGGCCCTGAGAAAAGCCCAGAGCACTCCTGAAAGATACCCTGAAGAAATCTGGTGCTAGAGTTTCCTCTGAGCTACTTCTGGAGCCCATTCTTGGTGGAGGAAACGCACTGGTTTCTGTAGATGGTCTGCCTTTATCAGCATTTTTTTCCAGTGGCAGGGGTTCCCAAGCCTTATTATTTGCGGGGGGGGGGTACCACCACCACCTGTACGATGACCAGTACTGGCGATAATGAACGCTAACGCTTGCAGCAGTGGCAGAAGCAGCTCTTACCTCCATGCTCTGGAATGGCTTGCATGCCATTGAATCCTCCCTGCATGGTGTTTCGAGCAGCCCATCGGCATGCTCCTTCCTTTAGCCCTGGTTCCAGAGAGCACCCTGGCACAGCACCCACGTATTGGGTGGGAGACCAGAAGTGACAGAGAATTTGGCCCTGGCTGCCCCCTGTTACGCCTCTGCTGCCCTCTTCTACTTGAAAAAAAAGTGGAAGGTGGCAACCGTTTAACTGTTTGAATACAACCACTGAAGTCCTTCTTGTGCATGATTCACCCTGCCCACCTCTGCAGAATGATTTATAACATTTTTGTAAGCAATTCTGTACAACTTTACAGAAAAGAAAACATTGAAGGAACATGATTCATATTGCAAAATAAAGCATATAAACATCATGAATTGCCAAAATCAAGGCACCCTGCATGGACGCACGAGTTATTGCAGTCTGTAATTACATGACTTCAGGCTACTGAATTCTGCAGGACTCCTGCCTCAGTTGATGTGCAGGCTAGGTGATGCTAGTCTTCCTGGGCTTTATCTACAGCAGCTATCCAAATACTATTCTGAAGACAGAGTACTAACAGGCATCTGAATTACAAAGCGTATTATCTAGGTGGGTCACACATTAAACTAGCTTATCTTCATTCACATCTGGGTGACATTATTCCCATTTCATATCAGACCTATGCCAGACAGAAGTATTTATGCAGACAAACTAAAGTGAAAACAACCCTCTCCATTCTAGGCGCCCAGTCTGAAGTGCCTACAACCTGATTTTTTAAAGCACTTAGCCTTGAAAGTGAACTAGGTACATTCAAAGCAACTGCTGCAAGAACCTAGTGCCTCTGCATATCAACCCAAGTGTGGCAAGTCAGCTGTCCACACAATGAAGACATGGGATGAGCCAAAAAATTGGTTGCAGTAATTTGTCTACCACGCCTTCCTCGACCACTCTGCCCGTGTAATCCAGCACCAACACTTTTGTCCAGGCAGCCCCATATCCCACCCACCTCTGTTAACTCCTCACCACCATGCACCCACTTCCCACACCCATCTGTTCTTCTTGCCACCCCCCAGCATCCCTTCCCTGCCTGCCCATCTCCTGGTTCCACCAGTCCGGCCGCTCTTCCCACACAGCCCACCACCATGCTAGCCCGCCCACCCTGTCCTCCTGCACCCCTTATAGCTTCTCCTGACCAGTCCTCAGATCATGTCCATCACCCCAATTCCCTCCTTCCCCTCCTAATGACCATCTTCTGTCCCATCTACATTTCCAGTAGAAGCATGTCTCTGCCTGCTCTCTCCTCCCAGGTCCAAGACCCCGTCTCACCTGTACCTAGAAAAAGCAGGAGCTGTAATTGCGAGGACAGCCTAGCTCCACTGCTACAGCCCTGGGCAGGGGCACCGCACTGGGGCTACGCAGGCACATTCTGCTCACACATCCCTTGGAGCAGTTTGGGCACGAGGGCAGGTCTGGGTCACGAGTGGGCTGCTCAGCAGCAGAGGCTGGGGCATGCCGATGGATGGGAGGGAAAGACCTTCAGAAAGTGGAGCAGCTAGAAACAGAGGCGAATTTGCCGAGAACACGCACAGACATCTCTGAGCTTCGTCACCATAGATCCTGTTCCTGAACATGATGGCACCCCAGCTCTTAATCAAACAGCTGGAGGATTTATTTTCTTTCCCCTTTTTAATGTGGGCAAAGCAACATTCCTTCTCTCCTCCCTACTCCCCCCCTAGTTTTCCCTGGAAATGGTTGAATCGGTTTAGCTGACAATATTAAAATAAATTTAGTCTGAGAGTGACACAACCTGAAAGTCTCAGATCAAGTGATAAAAGTCTGACAGACTACAGCAATGGAAAACAGGTTCCTGTAGTAGAAGTTTTAATACTGGATAGTACTACTCGCTCAGTCTAAATATAACCCTGAGCTACATCCCAGGAGAAAGATAATCTAAGTCTTTGGCCATTGTAATTGCTCCTGTTTTCTCACTCTGGTTTTGCATGTGTGCATATGAGACAGCTTATCAAAAATAAACACATTAAATGAGGCTTTCACCTTGATCATTTCATGGTTTTTGGGACAATGAAGTCAGATGGGACTGTAAATGGCAGGCTGCTGCGCATGCAGCCACGCCAGCACGCTGTGCCCCTGCCCTCTGCTACAGAAACAACCACCACCACATTCACCAGCTTGCAGACACACGCTCCATCGGGAAAGATAAAATTCATGTGCTTGAAAAGCCTTCAACAATAATGGTCACTATGATCAAATATTAGATATTTAACGCAAAGATAGTCTAGAACACCAGAAAAAGACATTAGAGAATATTAATGTATGTTGGATGTATTCAACTCAGCAGGGCTTAATTAAGCATAGGCTAGGAGTAAGGAAGGAGTAGGGAACTAGCCAGGGCATCCTCCAAGCCATGAGTAAATACGTCCTAGAAATTCTCAAAGGATGGGCGAAGAGCAAACATATCTAACTTCAAACAAAAGGGGGGAGGACAGAGATCTGAGGTATCATAGACCAAACAGGCTGGCTTTGATATTGACTCAGACAAATTATTATTCAACCCACTTGTAAATACTTGTAACAGGTGTTGATTTATCGCAGAGCGGGAGGGAGCGAGCATGCGATCCAGGAGGAGCAGGGGCATTTCCAGCTCCTTGCTTCCCACCCCGCACTGCAGCTGCATCCACTCCCACATGATAAAGTCATGAGAAAACAGAAAACACAGACTTGTCAAGGACAAATTAAGTCTAATCAATTTAACTTTCTTCTTTGACGGAGTTGGGAGCATAGTCACTAGGGAGGAAAAAACAGTAGAAGTCACACATTGGAATGAGGAAAGCTTTTGATGGATGCATGTGATAGTCTTATATGCAAACCCGGTGAATACAATTTAGATATAATTTACTCTAGGTGGGTATACAAATGTTTCGAATATGTACTCAAGGAATAATTAGTAAATTCAATGTCAACCTGAAAAGACACATAAAGGCTGTGCCTGGGGTCTTGCTCTATTCGGTATTTCCATTAATGACTTGTAAATTAGAATAAAGATTACAATTACAAATCTGTAGGGAGTGCTGTGAGCATTTTCAGGGACTACAATTAGAATAAAATCTTAATAAATTAGAGACCCAGTCTGAAATGAATGACTGAGATTCAATACAGGCAGGTGTAAAATACCGTGTTCAAGAAGAAGGATGCAATGCAAAAGTGCAAAATGGAGCAGTATGGCAAAAGAGTCTCTGGGGCTAGAGCCGCAAAGAGAGAAGACATCAAGAGTAGTGCAGGGCTTGGTGCATACATGCGAATATGCTTGGAGATATACTAAGAGGACCATCACACATCAGGCTCTTTACTCCTCTCAGCCCTATATCCAGTTTTGAGCCTTACCTCAAGCAAGATGCTGCTCCCTGCCACTTGCTCATAAGAACGATAAAAAGTTCAGGAAGTGTGACCCCTGGAGAAGAGAGTACAAGAAGTGGGCGTGTTTAGTTGAAAGAAAAGGGAGGAGGAATGAGGGTGAGAGAATGAGAGATGATAACAACTTTTAAATATGTCAGACTGCTAAAAGGCAGTGATAATCTTGTCCTGCTCCCTGTGAATGTGGAAAATGGAAGGGACTGGCTTAGCATGCAGCAAGGGAGATTTAGGTTAGGTATCAGTAGGAGCTGTTTAGCTATGATGATAGTTAACCACTGGTCACACTGGGAGGCTGTGAATCTCCATCAACACAGGTTTTCAAGAGTAGGCTAAATGAAGATCTATCAGGAATGGAGCAGATGAAGCAGATCCTGCCTCAGAACAAAGGGATTTGGGATGGAAAGTAAACGTTTTGACATTCCTCCCAAAAAAAAGGTATTGTTTTGTTGGCATGTCCCACACATTACCAAGAAAATCAAAACTCTGCTGTACAAGATTCCCAGTCTTATAAATAGCCACCTCACCTGAATTACAATGTGGCTTCCCCCCCACCCCGCTACAACTGTCCAAAAAGTAGAATGGCCACTTTATCACAAAATGCCACCAATTACCTACCTTCCACTCCCCTTTCCTGACAGCCAGGAGGCAGGCAGGCCTGGCAAGGTTGCAAGCACGACTTAGTAGGAACAGAAACTTTTGCCTCTCCTCCAGGGATGGGAGATAGGGAGACTGAGACACAAGAGACACACTACACGTTGAAGGATCCCGAGCAGAGAAGAGGCAGTAGACGAGCTGAGTGGAGGCACAAGAATGGGGTCCTGACCAAAGGATTCATATCAGATCACGGACACGCACCAGGAAAAGCTTCAAGAAAATTCCCATTGCAGCCAACACCATACTGAGGGCTTCAAAGCCGCTAGTGCTAAATGCATAATCATCTCTGCTGACTACATGGGAAGAAGACATGCCAAAATCATAGCTGGAAGATAAGCGAATTTTATGTTGGCTCCGCATGTCTTCCCAGGCAAGTCTCTCCCATTCATCTTACAGAAATTTAAAAGAAATCTGTGAATTTTTGTGTTTAACCCTCATTACCTGTGGGCAGGAGAGTTCACATTTTTTTCTCTAACAGAGATTCACAGACAGTGAAAATTACAGCTCACATCCTCTTTGCATTCTTTGAGCAAAAAGTCCTCACTGAAATCGCCGAGGGACTGTGCCAGAGAATAAATTAATGATACAACGTGTCTCCAATAAAATTAGGAAGTGGGGAGGAGAAGAGGAGCCAGTCTTAAAGAGTTTATTTAACTTTCAGAAGGTAGTTATTCCTGTCTTGTGTCTCACTGGAGCAGATGCATCAGCAAACCCACTGTGGCATGAGAGAGAGCACAGAGCATCTCCTGGGGGAGACCTTGATGAGTGACAGCTGCTCTCCAGGGGTTGCCAGCCCCATTTGTTAGGAGGTTTCAGGTCATATTTCAAAGTTTGCCTTTTCAGATTTGCCAAGAAAAAATGGTAGAGAGCTAGACTTTTTTTTTTAAGTAATGTGTGTGTTTGAGTACTGGGTTCACACAATGCTGAAATACATGTCTGATGGTGCATGGATGGGAGTTTGTATCCGAAATGAGGTTGTTTTTTAAATTTGCCATGGACCAATCTAGCCCCAGCTGAGCGCTGATTCGCTGAGGCTCATAAGCATCCAAATAGAAGTAAACGCATAAAAGGGAGAGAGGAAACGTCCAAGCATGCACAGATATCGCTGTTCGAATTAGCTGGTTTTCAAAATGTCAACAGCTTGCTTCCACTGATGACAGAGCAGCACATTAGTACACTGAAACTGGTCCAGATTTTTTTCGGAGAAGGAGCAATTGTTAAAGAGCACTCACTGCTACTCTGTGCTCCAGATATAACCAGTCCTTAGACCAACCGGCAGCATATGGTGTATTTCCTCAAATGACAGCTTTTGTTTGTCACAACAGGAGAACAAAATAGTACTCTTATTAAACAAAGTGTAATTAGGCAACTCTTTCCCTCCTAAAAAGGAACTGGAGAAGAGGATATTTTTTAGGACTCAGACGAATGTTTCCATGCTGTTGATGACACTTTTTTACAGAGCAATCCACTCTGTGGAACAAATCATATGGAATCACATTTGTTGCTCACATCTTAAAATCAAGATGTTAAGGGCTAATCATCCCACTTAAAATACCTATGGGCAAAGTGCTAATAAGCTACTCCCACACTAGGACCACATGGGTCATTATTATTGTTTGTATTTTTTTTAGCAGAAAAGCTCTCCATCTGTACAAACCAAATAAAAAAGAAGGATCTCAATAGTAACTGTATTAAATCTTTCAAAGTACAAATTTTTAATAAGGTATCTATCACATAGTTGAACTTCTTTGAGGTGACAGTGACATGACTTGTAGACCCTGGGCTCTGTGATCAAAAGGATTACACACATTAGCATCCTACTAATCACAGCAGGACAGGCCGGCCCATCAGGCCAGGACTCACGGAGGAGAGATCCATAAACAAACATTTTCTCCTGCTCACAAACGTGGCTGGGAGCAGAGGCGTTCCAAGGTTGGTGTGGTCTTCTCCTCTTTCAAAGAGATAAGGATTGTGTCTGCTGGAGTAAATAAATTCTCAGCATAGTCTTACACATCTGTTTGTTTACTCATTTTTAGACATTACTATCCTCTCCTGTGTTGTTATCCCTTTTATATTACCCTTGTATGTGTAATCAAATGCCCTTTCTTCTGGATTGACCCTCTGCTTCTTCCTGTATTATAGACGCCTTTGATCTTTCCTTTTTGCGTCTGCGTGTCCTGCCTTGTAGTCTCAGCAGGACTTCCCCACGACCCCTTGCTCTACCAGCAAATAAATGCCAAAGTAGCATTTGTATGCATTAGCGTAGAAAAAAGTCAGAAAGACAGATGCTCAACAAGCCTATATGCAAGTGCTGCTGTGCTGCTGAGGCACTGCGTGTGCTGGGCTGGGATGCCTACCGGTAAGGTAAACCCGGGCTGGTGAGAGGTGGCCCGACTCCTGAGCACAGATGAGCCCCCTGAACCAACAAGGTGAGCAGCCATCTTCACAATGGGGGAAGAGGGACCATCCTGGCTGTTAATTTTTCCCCCTTCATCATGGACTTGATGACTTGCAGAGTGCCCTCGGCACTTTCAGAAAGCAGAACACAGCCTTTAACTTTTTTTTCTTTTTTCGACTAGCTCAGATTTCAAAACCCCTTCCCTTGCCCCACCATTTGAAATGGTCCAAGTTATGGCTGACAAATTCTATTAATATCTTAACTGTAATATACTTGGGCGATGAAGAGGCTGCTGCTTTTTGTTCTCTGCGGGCACTGCCAATACCAGAAGAACTGAGGGTTATCTCTAGGTAGATGTGAAAAGATGCCATCAGTTCACGTGGAGACCTTAATGATAGCATCATTCAGACTGCTGAAAGGCTGAGCAACCCCTTCCTTCATAGCTGGAACTGGTGAGTAAGCTTCCCCAGCTTCAAGCCCAAGTCCACTGGCTCTTGAAACAAAGCACAATAACAAGGTTGCAGAAAGTGAGATAACCCTTTCCACTCAAGAAGTGGAAAACAACATCTGCTAAAAAACAAATAAACCGGTGTAATGGCTTCAGCAAGAGACCCAGAGGATTTTAGAGATGCAGCTCATGGCTTGGTCAACACATTGTGAACAGCAAATTACAAGAGAACAATTGTTTCATACCAAGCTCTCCCACCCCTGAACTCCCTCAAGGTTAATTAGGATGGCCTCCGGCCAAATTAATTAGAAGAGAAGATTTAGGCAGGACTTTGCTATGCACTCAGAACTAGTTCCAAGGTGGCCAAGAAGTTCAGAAATGCCTCACCTTCCAAATAAATCCTGCTTGGCAAAAAACAAGCTCACATGTGCCATGTCATTTCTCTGACAATCAGGAGAAACACTTAAAAGTAATCTTTCCCTAACTAACGGCTAAGGCAGAAGAATTTTCTGCATCCTTCCCACCAAACAATATGCCCTTGTTTATTTTCTGTGTGCTTTTTAGGTCATAAGAGGCCAGTGAAATTATGCATCTAAAGAACAATATACTACTGTAATATGCCACTTGATACACACAGCCCGGCAGACTCTGAAAGATCCGCTTTTTCCAAGAGCTGGCAAATACATGTTACAGTATAGAGAAATCCTGAACATCACCATAGGAAGGAAGGATGCAGCAGTGGGCCCAGCCTTCGAAACAACAGACTAAATTGGTATTTTATTTGGTACTAGAACATGCCCTGGTGGCACAGCTTAGGAGAGCATCCCGTCTTGAGGGGGACAGCCCTGCCCAGCTTCTCTACCCCGCGGCAGCAACCTGCCTTGACTTCCTCCAGACTCCTGCTGCCCTCAGCATCCTTGGCAAAGGGAATAACTGGCAGGACCACACTTTTTTCCTCCAAGTGGTACCATGGTGAGTGATAGAACTGCAAGAGCATAGTAGGGTAGGGCAGATCCAGCCTCTGTGATTACAAACTAAGCGCTGGCACAAATTGAGGCTCTCACAGCGGCTGCATCTCTGAACTGCAGAGCCCTTCTCTGTCATTAACCTGATATTCTTTAGTTTGAAGCTGGAAGGTTGCTATTTTCCATGTGACTGTTAGCCACAGACAGCAATGGCATTTCTGGGCAGAATCGGAACTTCTAAAGTAACAAAGAGCAAACGCTTCAGCTCATGCAAAGAAGTGTAGCTGAACACTTTTTGGCAGGACACAATTCTTATTGTCACTAGCCAAGATTTAATGTCTTGACTGTGTGGATCAGACTGACTACTCAAAACAATTACATCGTATTTTCACTTGAAGACATGGGCTGGAGTAACTTCACATGTAGAGTCCATGCCACAAAAAAGGCATTATTCTCAACTCTCAACAACAACAACAAAAAAAAAGCCTTAAGAGATGCAAGAGTCGTTTGGCACGGATCCAGCAGCAGAATAAGGCCATAATTTGTAATTCTGAGGCAATTATGAAATGACATAACAGCACAGATCTCCTTCTGACACAACCGCTTTTTTTTGGTCTCCTTTGCAACGGTTTAAAACGACCACCGAAAGGGAAATAACCCAAAAGATCTATTTGACCACCGTGTAAATCTCGGAATAAGAATAAACACCAAGAGGGGCGGCAGTTGATGTTTCAGACCCCGACGCCACATCCCGGCCGGTGTCAATGGGACCCGGCACCGAGTCGCAGCCGGTGCCCCGGTCCCGGGCTCAGGGGACGGCAGCGACATGCGCTAAATAAAGGTGAGCGGCTCCAGCCAGCGGCACCCGGCTAACTCCCCGGGGGGAGCCGGGCCCTACAACGCAGGGCTCGGGATGTCGGCGGAGAACCCCCCCCTCGAGAGACG